>BJBW01012319.1:4467-30882 GCA_004320125.1 Scolopax mira | reverse complement strand
CAAGTCCCTTTCCTCAGGGCTGCTTTCTAATACCTCATCGCCCAGTCTGTACTGATGGCAAGGATTGTTCTGGCCCAGATCAAAATCAATGGTGTGCTATTTAAAGATCAAAAGCAACGGTGTACTATGATACAGAAATAGTAACTTCTCTTCAGATGGAAGGAACAGGGACTCGTAAATTAGAGTCACTTATGTCAAAGACACCTTTTGAAAAAGGCTTGGAGAGTCACAGTCTTTTGGGATTATTTCTAGAACAGTAATTGGCTTTTCACTAATCTTGTGTGTTTGAGCATTTAGAATGTTACACAGCATTAACAATAATGAGAGAATATAAGAAGTCTTATAAATATCAGTAGTCTAATATACCTGTTATCTAATAATGGAGTTAGATCAACATTGTTAATCGTAACTTTGTTTATTTGAGAATTATATTGACCAGATTATGGAGTGGAGTTTGACATATCACAGAACTTTTATAAATCTGCAACAAATGCAATGTGGAACACAAACAAGAACTGTGAGCAGGACATCTGTTGTGAGTGATAGTCTTCCTGTCCAAGAAAAGATCAAATCAGATTATCCCCCTTCTCCAGAGCCCTCTCAAATGGGTTTGTTATCTGAGGTTAATAAATCTTTATAAGTTTTCCTACCACATAAAATAGCTTCATCACTTCCAATTAACTGAATGATCAACTAGTGTCTATTCAGGATACCCCTTAAATCTATTTTACCTCCAATTTGAACCTTGTGGAAATCATTTCTGCAAGACAGCGAAGCTAAATTTTCTTCTCAGTCTATTGCACATGACTGTAAGAGTCTGAGACAGGACTTGGAATAAAACACCATTACATGCACCTTATGGTTTTAGGTAGCCTGCATGGATGTTGTGCTGATTTGAATGCTCACCTAATTAAGCTTCAGTGCTGATCAATGAGCTTTTGTACACTTTTGAGTATTCTCCTATTCTCCAAATTTTAGGAGTAAGCCCATCATTTTTTTCTTATGATTAAATGAAGATTACTATTAATTTCTATTCATTTTGTTCATTATTTTACTTTGGCTAGCCACAACTGGTAAGAACTTGAAGAGGGACAAGTTCATAATTTAAATGGATGAAACCTTAAATCTAAATTTTTAAACAATCTGATTCAGCTATAGGGAGGTTAATTTCAATATATTTATTGAAAAAATCCTGTTTCAATTGTATATTATATTAGAAAGCTTGTTAAATCATTCCATCTTAGTATCTTTGTCTATGTAATTACATTAGAAGATTTTCAGGAATGGATCCCTCCAACTGTCTATTCATAATTTCTTTAAGTCCCATGGAATGACATGATTCTTCTCCTCTCATTACAAGATAAAAGGGTTGACAAACTGCAAGTTAAAATCTTGTTTGTGAGCAAAAGAAGGCTCTTTAGCTACTTGTAGAGACATATTTTCTCAGTGTACTTCGGTCCCAAGAAGAGCTGATTAAACCAACAATATGTAGGATGTGTTACAACTACTCAAATTACCTCCGGAGGTGCAAATGGATTTTGTATTTCTAGCCCATATGGAAACCAAATATTAAACTCTCAAGGATTTAATTTGAACTTTTAAAAGGAAAACAAGAGGCAGAGTAATGTCTCTCAAATTTGATATTTGACAAATAATCTCGATGGGAATCAGTTTGCAATGAGGACACATAAATGTAGATGGTTGTATGTATATTGATATGCCTAAGCTTCTATTAAAGGAGATCTACTGAACAAAACTTACAGAACAATTTAATTCACCTTCAAGTGAATACACAGGGATTAGTTAGCTGAACTACATCTGAACAACAGTCAGACTACACTGACTGTATTGTTTTGGATTTTGATTGCATAGCCTGAACAGCTGATAGCCTTTCCAGCTATCTATACTGGCATCTCAGATGCTCTAGGATGTGAGTTTTCTTTATGAGGACAGCATCAAGTCTCAGGACCTAAAGGGAGATGTCCTTCAGGTGGCAAACTCGAGGGCACCTCAGATGGTATTGAATGCTTATATGTAGACAACTGCATCAAACCCTAGAGTTCTATTAATTTTAAGGGAAATTAGTCACCAGCTTACATTGTAGACACCTAATTTTAGGTGATTTAACGTGGAACAGAAGCACTTGCTTGATGGACTCTGATCCAATGCACCTGAAAGACTTTTAACAATACATGGAGAAGTGTGTAAATCAATACTTTAGAAGCTGAAATACTCACACTAACCAGAAATTTTCTAGGACAATATGTTATTTCTTCCTGAACATAAAGGAATATGTGAGGCAAGGGTGTGTGTAAGCAGAAAGTAACTGTAAAAAATGAAATTAATTGCTCAACAACTTCAAGTATATGATTTTTTAAGCTTAATTTTATTTTTTTCAACTTTCAGGTAAGACAGAAAGGAAGGGAAGGGTCATATGAGGCAAATAAAAGAAATTAATACTGAAGGGAATTAATTTTTTTACCCCAACAAAAATTTTCTGAAAAGATAATGTCAAAAATAAAAAAGAAAGATTAAATGATTTTCATATAACCTCTGAAAGCATACTGCAATATAATTTCATGAGAGCATTCTCATGCTGAGGCTTAAAGCCTGCATGTACAACTTGCCCATCTTCCCCCCTCTCCAGAATCTGTAAGCAGATATAACGACTAAGACAAGATCATCAGTTTTGATTCTGATATAAATGGGAAACCATTCATTTTATGATTGACCTGGATCTTCAAGCCAATTACCCACTTATGTTATTGGAGTAGTTAAGCACAAAAGAGATTTTCTTGATCCTATTTTCTTTATTTTACCTCTGAAACATATATATCTGGAAAATCTCAAATTTCCTGTAATGATCCATTCTGGACATAGAAGGATCTATCACCTTTCTCTTATCATCTTCATGTTTCTCTTAGCCTCTTCAGCTTCTGGGTCCTGTTTATATTGCAAAACAGAGTTGACAAGAAAGGTTGAAAAAAATACAAGAAGAAATGTCTGGACAAGTCAAAATCTCAAGGAAGTTTCTTGAATATATTCTAAATATGAATACAGACTTGCAAAAGATCAGCAAATAGTTTTATGGTTGTAATTTAGATATCTTTAGAAGTGATAGTTTTGAGAAGACATAATGAGCCTCAGACAAATCTGGTTTTTACCTTACGGGAAAGTCAAAATGAAGTCAGATATGATTTGGAGAAAACCACCAAATGAAAACCACCATAGAACACAAGTATGCACAAGAACTTACATACTTCTATTTCAACCTATTTGATTTCATTAAATTGCAAAAATTGTCTCATGAAACTCTTAACAAATTTCTCCAGTTATTTCTGAAATGGGTTCTTTCATTTAAATTCCTATCTTTGGATGTTTTTAGAAGATTTTTGTGGTGTATTTCTTCAAGCAATTGACAGCTCAATTAAGTAGAAAGATTATAAATACTCAGGAGTGAAGTATGTCACTTAGTCTGTCTATAAAGTATAAGTGAAGCCACAAAAAAATACAAAAGCAGTTAGTAAATAATTCCTCTCAATTACTTTAACACATAATTTAATCAGTAATTACTTGCATGCATGGATTAGAAAAAGACATTTCATCAATTGCAGTTTGCAGAAATAATTTTCTGCTTCTTTTACTCCATAGAAACGAGCTTCTTGGGGAACAAATTCACATTATCTAGCCAGAAAATTGTAACGAATACCCCTTAGATCACTATAACTTTGTTTTCAGTCCACTGTTGTAATCTACACGAAGTGGTATATGGAATAATATAGCATTAATTGCATGAGTAGTATAATTCCCTTTTAGTTAAGCAGTCTTCAAAAAAACAGACACATTTGGTGCAGGCAGTAAGATAGCCTCTTTGAAGCCATTATTGATGGGACTTGTATTCCATTTGATCTGAACACTTTTTGTATCCACTAAAACATTTTTCCTCTCATTGTGTCAGCTTCGTTATTAATCAGACTTCAATGTATTTTGCTACAGACACAACTTAAGCAATAGTTCCTTTTACAAAGAGATATGAATGTAAAGGATTCTTTTCCCCCTTTCCATTAGTTACCCTTCTGTTGAAAGTGATACCTTTCAGCTTGCCAGGAAACATGCATTTTGATTTCTCGCTATTGTGTAATAAGCTCGTCATTGCAAGGAGCAGCCTGTGCAGCTGTGTTCAGGTGCCACTGCAGAGTGACCTGTACTTCCCTTGCCAATCAGAACAATGAGGAGAGAAAACAGATAACAGGCAGAATGCTGCAGATAGCTGAGGTAAAGAATTGCAGAGGGAATTGTTTTTGGCAATGATAATCTTTTCCCTTGATTTAACAGCCAAAAACATGGCTAAAATTTTCCACCACCTTATCATAAGTTCCATGGAAAGTGACGTCTGAGCTCTCAGTACAGAGCATAGTGTGAGCCCTTCCAGATTTGTATGAAACCAACAGGGGATGTTTCACTTATATTGCAGTCATCTCAGTGAAACAATATTTATAGAATAAAATGAAACAATGTTCAAAACTACTGTAGACAACCAAGGTAAATATATGACCTTGTTACTTAAATTTAAAAATAGTTGCAACTTTTTGAAAGTATTTTGTGAAGTGAAACCACTTTTTACAATCAAGTAGATACATTTTCATAAACTCAAATCTTTCTATTTCTCAGGGTCATTATCTAACACATAGGATAATCATATATGATAGTAAATTTGGGTACGTAATGCTCAGTAGACATAGAAAATCTATAGTGCTATTTACCACAAATTTCCTCATACTTTACTGGCTCCTCATATAAACTGGCTCCATGGAAAGAATAGCACAAATAAGTTTGAAGCTACGCTTCAGAAAAGCAAGTATAGTCCTGCACTAATACATGCTACTGTAAGATCAATATCAATTGATCTTATTATCTTGTAACAGATATTGCTTGTTTGAAGAAACATTCATCATATGCAATAAATTGCTTCCATAAGGTGTCTGAGTAAAGGCTAATCCTGTATTACTTGTTTGCTGGGTAGGAACTTGTGGATACACAAAATCAATCATAGACATTGAGGGGAAAAAAAATATGCCAAGAAGCAATTTTCACTAGTGACTGTTCTTCACAAATGATGAGATCACACAAAATACTTATCCTCATGGGGAAAGCAAAGCAAAATTGGACAAGATAACTAAGGTAAACATGGGGTTTATTCAGGTACTTGTAAAATTTCAATTTGTAGATATCAAACTGAGAAAAGCATAACTAGTTGAACCATAACATGTCAGTGCCTCTAAAAGAATGAAGACTTGAAGGGTGTACTTGTGTTTAGAAAAACTATTATGTTGCTATGTACTACACGGACAACCATCATTAGACTTGATTAGCATCAGTGTACAAATGTCAAGGTGGGGTTTAGTTCACTGTTTCTGGCATAAGATTTTCCATAATTATGGGAGTGAGAAAAAGTTTTTGTAGAAGTAATGAGAGACAAAGAAAGCTACTATTCCACAACATTTTAAATGGAATTTTACAGCAGAACTAATCTCCTCTAAACAAAATGTTGGTGGTTTTTTTTTCACAAATTTTATTTGATACAAGAAGATTGACAAGTCTGTACATGTGCTGTTTGGCTGGGTGCCAATTGCTCAAGCAAAATCCTATATGAAGATTTAGTAGTTTCAGTTTACACATTGCTGTGTATTTTTAGTGGTGCCTTAGATAATACCTATGATATAATTGTGATGTGATGAATACAGTTGTGTTTAGCTGACTTCCTGTGCACAAAGGATTTCTAATTTAATAGCTAAAGATTCAGTTATTAGCAAGAAGGCATATGGTGCAGGAGAAATGTACAATGTCTGCTCCTACATCTGAGAATGTGGAATGCCAGCTTAATAAAAAAAAAATAAATGAGAGATTTTACTAACATAGTATGTGAAAGAAGATAATAAAGTATCTGTTCTGAATAACGGAGAGAAGAAAATTCTCATTTACTGTATGAATGCAATATTTCTCTTCAAAACTTGCACTAGGATACTGCTGTGATGTGTTTCTATGTGAAGTCTGAATTCCCATTTAATTCCCCCTAGGGCTTCATTAATTTTTTTCAAATTCAAGTGGTATCTCCAGGACAGATACTAAAGTACATCTAGTTTTCTCAATAGACCTTTTTATTTTTAGTCTATTTCTGGTTTTGTGCTGCTGAATCATATTCCACCTGAGAAGAGCTGTGACTCTGGAGATGGAGATGACCTCCATCTTTCTCAGCCAAACATTGCACATGGTTTATTCATAAAATATAAACATGGTTTATTGATAAAACAGAAACATGGTTTATTCATAAAACACATTATACATTTTCTGCCAAAGAAACAAAAAACACCTGGAAGATGTTTGGAAGATGACTGAGAAGATATGGAATCATAGCAAATATGTCTGAAGGAGATCTCAAGAGCCTATTTGATTCATTCCCTGACTCATTTCAGGATCAGCTATCATCTCTTATAAACATTTGTCTAACCTACTGTTACAGAAATCTCTCCTGATAGTGATTTGAAACTTCCCTGAACTCTATTAGAAGTTTCTTTTTGGCATTTACCCCAAGTCTGTAACTTGAGGCTTGTGCCACAGATTTTAAGGTTGAATTCATAGGTGATGCTGAGAATATGAAATTCTTTTCTTTTGTGAAGCTGTCTTTTGCACACTACAAAACTGTTTTAACATAAAAGTTAAAACAGTCAGACAATATACTAGGGAGGGACCAGTCTGCGATATTGTGCTTCATATAACCCGTCTTTCGTAAGCAATTCTTATTGGCTACTATTAAATACAGAGTGGTAAGTTAGGTGAGCCTTTGGACTCAGCACAGTGATCATTTTAGCATTAGCCCTTTCAGTACCCTCTAGACTTTGTCTTGTCCTTTCCCTAGATGTTTTTCCCTGGTTTTTAAATTTCCTGCTCATAATTTTTTTTTAACATCTCATCATTCTCATTCTTTATTTCACTTAATATTTTGGAGGTTGGACAGTGTTTCCGAATTCTTCATTTTGTTCTCTGAGTTGCTTGCAACACTTTCTGTACTGATGTTGAAAATCTAATTTTCAAAATTTGTTAATAACAATAATGGTATTGGTCCAAGACAAGTCTTTGTGGTCATCATCAGATAAGTGATACCAATTTCATAATGAGCTGTAAATAACTATTATTTTACTATAAATCAAAATATGCTTTTTCAAACCAGATTTCCATCCAGCTTAATATTTCCTTATTTTTATCATATCTCTACCTTGTTTATGAAATTATCAAGTAAGAGAAAAGCAAGTTTATGAATATGTACATCACATATACGATTTCCACTTTCCATGAAAGATTGTTTTTCTGCCACAGAGGAAATAAAATTCGTAAGCCAAAATTATATGTTATTTCATTGCCCCTGGCCACTTAAACTTAGATTCTGCATACCTACCTAAGGAGAGGCTTTTGTTCAGACCTCTACAAAGTTTCAGTAATTACTCCAACCTAATTTTCATTATGTTTTTGTTGTTATTGTTGTTTAAAAACTTGAGTGTAACAGTGAGAACAGTGGTTGCTTTTCAGATACTATTCACATTGCTCCTGCTTCTTTGATGTGAGACCTTGGCAACTCAGTGGTCCCCTGAGTCCTTTTTCATGGTTATTGTAGGCATATTTGTTTAACATAAAGATTCCGCTCAGCCTGAAGAAAGTAGCAGATATAAAAGCTTTTTTCTTGTGATAATGTATTGGTGTAATGTCACGATGAAAGACAAAAAGATCTCATTTTGAACAGGTACATAGAAAATCTCATTTCCATTGCCAGAATGGGCCAAACTTGGAAATGCAGATTGTTTATTCTTCCTTCTATTCTGCAAAACAAGAAAGTCACATTTTTGAGACAAAATAACAAAATATATATTTAAATATTGTAGCCAAAGGCTGAAAGAAGTTGTTTGTATAGTAAAGCAACTGACAAATTCTCTAGCTTCTTTGTGTAGTCATGTCCTTTGTTAGGAGGTAAAACTAATTGCCTTGGTATCACATAGATATTACCCTTTGAAAAATGGATTCATGTAACTTACCACTCAGAAAAAACCATGGCATTCTTAAGAGGAAAACCAAAATAATGTACCTGGTTTCTTATTAGTTGAATAATAGACTTGATTTGGTAAAAAACATTGTTAATAATTCTAAGCATGCCAAAGTGCAATCAACTAGAACAAATACTTAAGTATAAATTAGTCTTTTCACAGTTCTTTCTTAGAATATCCATAAATCTTACCAAAATAAGTGCATCTGCTACATATGATTGACTGGAAGCATATTTCTGCATGCAGACAAGAATCACTGAAATTTTAAACAGAGAATGTCAGAAGGGTGTATTTACTATATATAGAGGAAATAAACTGATTATTTCCCCAATTTTCCTCTGCATGTATCTTTCCTACCTCCAGTCTGTCTTTTATAGCTTCTCCTTTTTTGAACACTGAGGGGATGTAGATATGAGCCAGACTCAGCCAAAAGGTTCTCATAAAAAAGCCCTAATCTGTCAAAAACATACCAATACCCTTAGCTTCTTATGTTTCAGATCAGGTTCAATCCTTCCATTTTGAGCCCACTTCTATTAAAAATGTCCTTTTCTGGTGCAATAGCTCTGTATAAGGCATTAAAAAATGAATAGTTTGTTTGTCAGTGAAGGGAAAGAGTAGCACTGAAGGAAGCACATTAGACTGCACAAAAAAATATCCTTGCAGCTTCGACAGATGAAACCAGCTCAGGTAAGCATCAGGTCCTTGTAAAACTAAATTTAAGAAAAAGTTTGACTGGGATTGCAAGATGTCCTTTTAGCTTCTGTCATTTCACAGAGGTTTTATTTTCCAGATTCATCCTGAAATCAGAAGTGTGGATGCTTTAATGACAGAAAATGGCTTCTAACCACATTTAACTGCTTGAACAAACTCTTGTAGGCAATTGTATTTCAAAATTATCTCCTGGTATTTTGAGGAATAGGGTGTACTGAGGGTCAAGATGTAACAACATCTTAACCATTTCCTTTTTAGCAACTTTGACCTTAAGATGTTCTACTTGACTCCTAAAGAAGGACAATGATCAGCCCTTTTGCAGGTTCCTCTTATGTTTGCTGATGACAAAAATAATTCTATGTGCTGTGCCCTTTGCATTTACCTGTTGCTGAAGTAAATGTTACCTCTCATTAGGTAAAAGGTTTTCCTAGTGGTTCTAATCATTTAGATGCATTAGTTTTCAGATCTTAACACAAGGTATCTTTTTGGTGTTTTTTTCTTTGTGGTTTTTTTTTTTTAGTTTGGGGAAAAAATCCATTTTAAACATTTCTGTGAATTACTCTATTGCTTCAAGTACTGCAAAACTATTTGTTCTTGTAAAATTCATGGTCAAGTATTGGGGCTTAAAATGCTTGAAGCTATCAGGTAACTAACAACCTTGGGCTTCTTATAAGGGTCAGCTTATGAAGTTTTTCAGTTTTCCATCATTATTTGCAGCTGCCTGATTTTTGATTTAATTATAGCTGACAACACAGCTTCAAACAAAAATGCAACAGTGAAGAATACTGTGGCTGGAAATGGGCATTGACTTGTTCTAAATATCCTCTCTAAACAAAACAGCTGTCTAGCAAAAATTATTTTTTAATTTATTACAAAATTATTAATCACAGCGAAAGAAATCTAATTTTCACAGATGAGTTTCCAGCTTGCAAGTTCAGTATTTTTTGTAGTTGGTTTTGGGGGGGGTTCTGAGGAGGGGATGTGGTGTGTCTGATTTCAGTTTGAAGTGTTCTGTATTCCCTGCAACTGCCTTTTTACTTTCCAGAAGCAAGGTATAAAACTCAAGTTTCTCATCACCTCTCATTCTTTTTTCTTGGCTTCTGGTTTCCTTTTTTCTTGTGCTCAGTTTTGACTAGTTTTTGTCTCAACATTCCATCTAAATGGATTATAGTTTGAGTACAAATTGATTTTAAATCTGTTTTTAATCTATTTTACAGTTCTCTCTGCCTCCATGAAGTTTAATTGCACACTATTAGGACTTTTATAAGTCTTTATGCTATTCTAATATATTTAAACTGAAGATAAAAGGTAATTCACTCAGTCATACTTTCTACTTCAACTCTTTTACCTTTGAGTTAGGACCGAATCAGGAATAATTTATTCAAGTGTGTTATTTATTCAAGTGTAAATGAATAAGTTCAACATTGTATAATTTTTAAACATTATTTAACATTAATTAAACATTACAGTTAAACATTAGTTTTTCTTAACTTTTTTAATCTTCAAAAAAATCAGTATCAAAATATTCCAACCAGAAAATTATCACTTGCTTTCACCAAGTGAACATTTATTTCTACTCTCTGGGAGGAAAGATCTGTGTATAGTGTCCTGTGTATTTCTCCTGTTGTGGACTCATATGGCCAATATGCATGTTGGTATAATTAATGTTACATATATTTCTACACATTCAGCACAGTGGGATCTTCTTTTTTTCTGGGAGTTTGGGAATTTGTACCCATTTAGTCAGTACTTGCAGTAGTTGTTTCAGTGTTTCTTTTTCTTTTTCTTTTTTTTTTTTTTTTCCTGCATTTTGGTCCACTGATAACTGACCTGATCATTCCCAAGGGAAAGAAACAAGCAAACAAGTAAAAAAATTGCTTCACAGTTGCTCTCTATTTGTATTCTCTATTGGTTCTCTCTGAACTTCTTATAGAGCAACAGGGGAATAAGACCAACTTACTCAACTGTAGCCAGTTCCAGCTGTATAAATATAGACAATGAAAAGTTTTATCTGCAAACCAGTTCTTATTGATTACAATAGGAAGATAAGCTTGACAATCAATAATTCAGAGTGGTAGCAGTCTGATGAATCTGACTTCAATCCTTCAATTTCCACTATGTTTCAGGTTATCAAGTGCCTTGCTGTGAAATGGATTTGGATCCAGAGGCGCCTATATCTTTGTGTCTCCAAGAAACTTGATTGTGTAACTTTCATCACAAGAACCCGCTTTGCACACTGTAGATTTGTTACTTTTGTTATAACTGACCATCAGAAAGACGCCTGCTCCTTTTTATGCTGTTTTACCAGGCTTTTAAGCACTCTTGTGCATACATATTTGTTTCCACTTCAACACAGTTATGGTTTTAGCTAGTGATTTCAGGGTTTGTTTAAAGATTATTGTCCAGTAGCACTGCCAAGTAATAAGAGTTTCTTCCTGAACATTTTGTGCAAATAAGCTCTTTACAGCCAGGTTAATAGCCCTAAATAAACCTGCTGATATTTACATTGCTTTTATCCAGCCTGGAAATGATTGCTTTCTTAGCATTTTACACAGAACAGTAATAAGCACTGACTGCAGCAGTATAAACAAGGAGGGTGGGTACTCTTTATTATCCCATCTTACTTTTAAAATGCCATTTTCCTATATTCATATTACTGAAGTGATGGGTTTACAATGATACGAATTGTAAGGGTTGCAATGTACTATTTAGTCATTAAATATATTAACTGGTGATCGCAGATGCACACCGGTGCTGTATAAAATAATGAGTGAGCTATAAACAAACAAACCAAAAAAAAAAAACCAAAAAGCCCCACCATAGCTTGTTTGAAAACTTCCTTATTCTCTGGCTGGAGGTAATGCAAAAGAATTCTGCTTCCTACTGACACCCAAGAAGTACCATTGCCAAGCAGCAATATGCAATGCAAGTTCTCAGGTTCAGGTTGGATGGGGCTCTGAGCAACCTAATCTCATTGCAGGGGGATTGGGCTAGGTGTCCTTTAAAGATCCCTTCCAACCCAAACTATTTTATGAGTCTTGTTCCCTAAGTAAACTGCTAAAGTCAATCCATCTTTTCAAAATCCTTTGTTCTTTGTCTTCCTTAACATATATTTAATACATACAATTAAATCACACAGGTTAGTTTAAAATTTGATGCCATTAATTCAGCAACTTTTTGCTTATTTTCCGCAAATTGAAAACTATTAAAGGTAAAGAACTGGACTATTTTATCAACTCAAATAGGACTGGTGAGAATATGGAGAGTATCATAATAAGCAGTGAGAGAGCTATATCCTCACTTCACCAAGTGCGAGAATAAAACAACTTTTTATGAGTCTTATATTCCACAGAATTCATTGCTTAGAAAAAAAAAATGAACAGCAAAACAGTATTTTGCCACTACTTTTTTTGGCATAAATGAGGTCAGAGGGGTGAAAAAATAAAGGTGAGAAGTTTCACATATCTTGTCATTTGACACAAATTGGGACTAATAGAACAAAAGGGAAAACAAATTGGATATTCTAAACCAATCTGAGTAAAGCAATAATGTAATTACATTTATGTACCTGTTTAAAAATGAGGCATAGTAATACAAAGGATTGTCTTTATATCCTTTCTGAGTTCACATCAAGAAGGTGAAATTCACTAATCTTTCTTTTAGCCACCTAAAACACAAGCACCAACCTACCCAGTCACCCAAGTTTTCTCAATGTAGAGGAGCAAGCATGATTCATGATGTGCAACTATTTTAGCTGTGAACCTTACAGTGGAGTGAACCACCTTCCAGAGGCGTCACTCACTATAGAGAGAGCCTAGAAGATAAGATAGTACCTGACTTTTAAATGGCTGAAGCTACAAGATGTGAATGCAATGTTTAACTTGGGTTTCCTTTGCTTCTAACTTAAAATAAGCAGTATCCACTTTACCATAATCATTGATGTATAGTGATAGTACAAAAATCAAGACCCTCCTTCTTACATCATGGAGTTATAAAGCAACTGAGTCAAAATGCTTTTGACTTATAATCACACATAAATAAATAATGCCATAAAATATCATTTAAGAACGATAGCATAGAAACGCAAACCTATGGCTAAGGCAATATATAATTAAAAGACATTAAATTACTGAAACCCCCAACAAACAAACAAACAAAAAAACCCTAAGAAAAAATAGAGGATTGAATGCATGAAGCTGTGAGGAGAAAAATGTCCAAATAAATCTTTAACTTTTTTTTTGCATCTATTTCCCTTCTTACTCTTTTCCCACAAAACATCCAGTTTAGGTCAGTTTTTCTGACTGCTGATAACACCCTTCAGCTGTTGTAACTGTCAGGATACAGAAACCCTATCCAAGTCTCCCTCCTTTTCAACAGATCATGTAGCTGCAAAGAAAAGGAATAGTATACCTAATGACTCTGCTAGGATAATCTTCCACAACTGATTTACTGTTCTTATAGCAGAGGGGATGTGTGGTGGAAGAGAGAAGATGTGCAGTTATTTGCATAGTAAAATTATATGATGAAATGTCATTTAAATTTTTGTTATTTTGCATTTCAATAACAAGCATACATTAGTAATATGCGGGGCACACAGATACATTTTACTTCCTTATGGGAACTGTTAGTTTTCAGGCACAATAAACAGGAACAGTTATGAACATAGAAAGGGCACCCACATGCTGGTGCCCAAGTGTCATTCTTTTCAAGAACATTACAAAAATATGAGAGAAAGCATAAGAGGCAGGTAAAGGAGGAGAAAACTTTTGCAAAAAACTTCCTTTTAATGTTGTAGCATTTTCCATCAACACAAGCCAACTTCCTTTTACCCTCAATTTGAGTCTACGTCTCACATTCAGATTGCAGGTTTGAGTCTTCATGCAAATTGCAAACCCACAGCCTTTTAAAGAGTGAATATGCAATAGAGAAAACTACAGTAAGCTGACTTATTGACTTTACCGTCAGTCTCTTTATATATCCAAGTAGAATCTTTGGTGCATGTATTAATAAAGTGGTGCTGGAATATTTGTATTGCTAATTATTTTAACTGAAAATAAGTGTCTTAGGAGAGATTCTTCTGGATGTAATTCCATTTAATGCAGCTGTATAATAACGTTCATAGAAGATCTGAATTATAATTTACACAGACAGCATACAAATAGTTTACTTTTTGTATATAACTACAATATATGTAACTACTATGCCTGTTTGTTTCAACTAACCTTTGCAATACTAAACTCCAGGTGTATTCAGTACAGTCTTTATAACCTGTCAAATGAGAAATCGCTGGGTGGCAGAATAGGTTTGTCTCAACTTTTTGTAGCACATAAATTAATATTTTTACTTTGTCTAGCAGATTAAGCTCGTTTTACAAAGACAGTATCGCTTGATGTATTCTAATCTGATCTGCCACAATAAGTAATTATATACATTTGCAGTGCTTTGAGAATATAGCCATATATTTGCCCTTTCCAGAAATAAGGAGACGCATTTCTCTAACATATAGATTGTACTTGGATAAGTGACTACACAATTTCTGGAACAGTCAGAGTGAAGGTCATAAGGCATGTGTTGAGCAAAAACAGTTCTATGGAAACTTATTAAATAAGAAACAGAGATTACTAAATATGGTGTTCTTTACTTTTCTGCATTTGTACTCACTTTTCAGACTCACATAGTAAAGATAGAATTCCTGAATTTCACTGATATTTAAGAGTTCCTTATACAAAATAAACCCTTTTGATTCCAACTCCCATATTTAAATAGATTATTCTACTTAAAACATTCATAATTACCTTCAAATGCAGAGCAATCATCTTGAAGTGCCATGCTAGAAGCATGATATGCACATTTTCATTCTTGCAAAAAGGAAGCAGTAAATTAAATTAATATAAATGATTTTACATAACTATTGATTGGTTTTTGCACTGTGGTAATACTTAGAAGATCACTTCAATATTGTACAAACATAAAACACAGTCACTGCCTTGAAAAAAATTATAATTGAATGTAAGGTAAGGCAAGAGGCACCAGATGAATGCAGACTAGCAGGGAAGTACAAGGAAGAAGTGACACTGTATTGGTCAGCATGACAGACAATGCTCTCAGCAGCCTGACTTAAAAGCTTCATGTTGAAGAGATCAAACACAAGTTGTATGTGATTATTCAGCACAAGGTGGATCTTTGTACTAGAAAGTTCAATAGCCTGTGGCTTGAGAACATCAGTCTGTGGTAAAGATCTTAAAAAAAAAAAAAAAAGAAAAAGAAGACAGAAATAAATGTGCCTTAAAATGAAAATATTCTTTTATCTACGGTCAGATACTTTTGATTTTTCAACTCTTCATTTTCCCTTCTCGGTAGACTTCAACTGAATAAGGATAGAAAAAACATAAATCAGAATGATCCCGACGTAACTAACAATGTGACAAAAGACTCAAGAGTTAGTAAGTTTTAAAATATTATACCATCAATTGTAAGAATCACAAGTATTATTGGACTTAGGTGAGTGTAGCTTAATGAAAGAATGTTATCCAAAGTGTACTGCTTATATGATGCAATTAATGTAATCAACATGTCTTTGATCCAGGACAGTTTAGGAAACTGTGTGGTAGGACCAATACACCATCTATTTGAGTTTTGTTCTAGGAACAGGAACCAAGGTCCTCAAAGGCACCTAAACATTGTTTTCATCTGAGACTCTACAGTGTCTGGTAACTTCAGTACTTGAGGAACCTCCTCTTCTTGTACAATAGTATCTTTAAACATCCAATAAGCCAATCTCTAAAAATAGACTCACTCAGTTTCTTTTTGATGCACTTGTATGTTTGTCACAAAAGAGAGCTTGACCTGCCATTTCCAAAGATGAATTACCTCAAAATAAAGCACTTAGATATCTAGCTATCATGACAGAAGTAAAGCCAGTGTCAGTGGCGAGCACTCCACACAGCTTAGAACAGCAGAGGGAAGAGACGTTAAGAAACAGTTAAGGAATTTAGGAACACACATGTTGATTATTTGTTTGTTCATTACTTTCTTCTTCAGTGCCTAATCAGAGGTAATAATAAAGGTCATCATGTCTACATCTCCTGGATCATACGAACTAACATTCAAAGGTGTTCCATCTAACTTGGAGTTGATTTAGAAAGTTAATTTTTGTAAGTAGGTTTTAAGAACTGAGTGGCCTAACCTGCTGTGATGCTTGTCTCTCCTACTTCTTGGCATCCTAAAAATTCAAATATCTTCAGCTAAATCCTTTACATATTTAGTGGTGATGACACTCATTTCACCTAATTTCAGTCATCTCCCGAAATGTTTCTATGTTATTGCACATCACAATTATTTCAGAAAATAATGGTATTGAGGTAAGTAAACTTGGGGTTAAGCATTGGTAATGATGTTCACACTACCACATGACATTATTCTCAATGTCACGTGCCTGGTGTGTTTTTCTTGTTTCTGTTCACATTTTCCCTATTTAAATGTAATGCATATGTATTGCTGTTACCTAGAAGAGTCCTAAGTCCAGAAACCTGGTTTATGAGTTTTTGATCTACTGATGAGAATTTTGTGTGTTTCTAAGGTCTGTTCTCTAAAGAAAGACATTTCTGCAGTTAACTACTGGAAACAAGGAAATCTGACATTTTATAGTGATAGATTTTAATATTTTTTTTTGTTGTTTTAGATATAGAAGGCATTCAAGGCAAGTTCCAGTACAAGATTTAGGTACTAAAATAAAATAAGTTTGGACTGCTGAGGGGAAATTGTAATTGCAAAGTCCTGACTCACCTTCTGAGCTGGAGACACCTAATCTCTATAAACTCTTCAACATTTGATGTTAAATCTCTTCAGGTATCTATTAAGCCACTGCACGTGCCCAGAACTGTCCTATACTTGTCAGGCTTAAGCAGCTCAGCACTTAGATCATGTCTGAGCTCAGTTTAGATTGAGAAACGAGGAGGAGTGAAGTCTGAATCACCCCAAAACCTCAATCCAGTAAACACTCCCAGAGGCCATAGGACTCGGCAGAACCACTCTCTTCACACATTGCAGATCTAAAGAAGGTTAGTTTCAGACCACAGACAGAGAAGAGATGAGAAGCCTTTCCCTTGTTTCCCACGCAGTATGTTGCTCACTGGCATACCACTTAGTGCACTCACTTAGCAGGTTGGAGTCTCAGATTCAGTTGCATTCTTTTCCTGATAACTCTGCTCTGCATCTTCCACCTTCAAAGCTCATGTCCTGGTCACCAGTCAAGAGTCTCCTGAAGTGTGGGAGGACAATCTGCATGTCTCTTTGAAGATGTCCCCAGGCAGATAAGAGCACAGGATATACTGGACCACAGGGGAAGCATAGGGTGAATTTAACTTTGTAGTCTGTTGGGTAGACTACTTTGGAAGTCCTTGAATCTGTTTCATGCTTCCAGGACTACTTTTGTATTTAATGTGAAGTATTTTTTACGTTAAATCTTACAATTTTTTTTTTTTTATGTTGCCTAGGACTTCTCATACTTCAAGGCCATGTGGTAAACTCCTTGCTTTTGTGCCTCTACTGCAATCAGTAATTTAATATCTGGAAATAATTTTGCAGTTGCTCATAACCCATGAAACATAAAACAGAACTTAGCTAATATTATAAATGCCCTAAGCATCTGACCCAGTACATTATCTGGTGTCACAAGACATCCATTTACTACATGTTAATTTTCATCAGTTGATAATCTGGCCCTTCTAATAGATAACTCTAATTTGATTAAAATCCAAATAAATTAAATAGTCAACAAAGAAGTTTTTAGTTTCTCAGATTCTCCACACAAATATCTGCAGATGAAAATATGCTTTCAACTGCAGAGAAAGCATATAAATAAGCAGGTAAAATATATGTAAATTAATACTTTTAGCAGTCTTAGCAATAGTCCAACTGATCTATAATTCACTGGACGTTGATTACAGTATACACTAGTTATGTGCTTAGCTCTGAAGCCTTTAATAAAGAAAAGCATTTCTTTAAATATATCTAATTAGGTAAAATATCCATTCTGGTTTAGCCTCATTTGGCACTAAAATGAAAAATACATAGAAAAATAGCTTGATCTTCATGTATCCCTGAACTACTTAAGCCATTGTAGTCTTGAGTTTCCAATACAAATGAAAGCAATATTATAACCAGATGAAGTTGCACTCACAAGTTAAGGGCCTTGGAAACCCACATGTGTGTAAATATGTATATCGGACAATAGCCACAGAGCTTTGTCTACCTCTTTATATCCCCAGACCTAACAACTATTCTGAACCCACAGAAATACATTTTTTAGGGCTGGAATATTGGTCTTTTTTGTTCTTCTCAAAGAAAGAAAAGGTATTTACTCCTTCCAAGGAGTAAGTGTGATTATCTGCCCTTCTGGAAAGGCTTCATTGCTTTTGGTCAAAAAGAGAAGTCTGAGGTGTCCTAGAAATGGAAATGATCTATGAAATCAATTCATACATATTCCTGACAAAAAGGGTTTCATCCCCACAGTATTGTAGACATGCAGTATAGTGCTGCATTGCCTCTTTTAGATTTTTTTTTATAGTAAGACCTATACAGACTGTTGCAAATCCATATGTATGGATTATATATATGTCCATATATATGTATTAAAGATTTCATGTTTTTGCCTGTAAGCAAGCTCAGAATTAGAACAGTCACCTTCATAAGGCAATTTACATGATGGTCATCTTGGTTTTCATTGAACGTTTGCTCGCTTTTCATACCCAGATAAGTCCTGCTTATTCTTCTACTATATAAAGGGAAACTACTTATTTAGGCAAACCAGTGGCATTAACAACAAGTAACAAAGCTGTGAATGATGCATCTTGTATTTTCTTCATTTTCATGCTCTTTTGAGTTTTCCACCTAGCTATTCACAGTGAGTTTTGCTCCTTCCTTATTTTCTCAGCTCAAATTCCAAAACTACTGCCAGAAGTGGATCTTGTTGATAACTTGCTTGACACCTTTAAATACTTGTTTTCAAGCTATCAGAAGTGCAGACAATTAACTTCTAATTCCAAGAACAATAATGTAACTAACAACTGTAAATATTATTATAGGAGGTTTATAGGAGACATGAAGAAAATCATGAAAAGGTGTGGGAAATCACAGCAAGGCAGTGTCCACAATCACTGTGAATATTTCCTTTACCTCTATTATTTGTATCCGCCACTTTGCCTTATCTTTAAATTTGGCTAATAGAAATAATCTGAAATAGTTTTACAGGAATACTTTTTCCACTCCAGTAAGACAGAGCAGAGAAGGGAGAGTATGCAGTATATGACTTCTCCCAAAATATATAATGGGGAAGGTTATGATAGAAGTCTATGAAGTCTTTAATTCTATGGAGACATAAAAAGGATAATCTGTTTCAAAATGGTAAACTAGTCATTTAATCAGGTGTTCCTATAGCTTTATTACAGAAAGCAGCCATGTGAAAAGAGTTATTTATAAAACAAATAAACTTACAGTATATTGCCACAGGTTGTAACAGGCACACTAACTTGGAGAAGTTAGTTAAGCATAGATGGATTTAACTTCTGACTTTGTAAATGTTGTAATTGCTAATTATGAAGATCTGGGGATAAGAACCACTCTGTACATGCTTATTTTTCTGTATCTCCCTGAGGGTTCTCTTCTGGTCACTGTTCAGGACAAAACAGTGGTCCAAGACAAGCTCTGTCTGTTTCTGAGACTCTCTGTCAGTTTCTTGCAGTATAGCATCTCTTCGATGAAAGTTGTTTGGGTTTTTTTTGTAAAAATTAACTTTATTTTGCAAAGTTACTTCCATTATGGACAGCTCTAGATAATAAGCTTTTTAATAGAGGTTTTTATTATTGTGCTCTTAGCAGAGGTTACAGTACATGATTGTGCTCACAAGCACAATTAATACGTACAAAAATGTAGACTACTGATGCCAATGAAGTTACAGAGAAAGTTTATTTCTTTTTAATTAAGAGCTTTCTCTTTAGTACATCACCAAAATTTTAGGTATAAATTAATCTGAGTAATATATACATCGTGACAGCTGTCTGATCATCGAATCCAAAAAGGGAAAAAACAAAAATTCACAGTATTTTGAAAGTTATGTTCTATGGCTCTGCTACTTAGCAAATAACACCAGTAAGTGCAGCTTTATGACAAATACCCCATTTGTTTTTCCCATGCCATATGTCAACAGTGGAAGTAACTGAGAAAAATACCATCTCCTTGTTTGATTGACATGCATTTTAAACTCCTTATCAAAACTGCATAATTATTTAAGTAGCTTGAATGTGCCATTCTCTGGATTTAAAATTAATTGGGAGCCTAACAAGTTGTATTTTTTGTCTAGTTGTTGGTAAGAGAGTTTATAAAGGAATCAGAAAATAAAATTAGGGTAAGGGAAAAGCTTGCTAATCTGCCCATAGTTTGCCTTTACGTTTCTGTAGGTGATACTAGGAAGGACACTAAAAGAGTAAGATGCCAAATATTTTCCATTTTATGGCTCTATTTTTATTTTTCTAAAGATTTGCCAAATTTTAAGTATCTGGTTTTGGATTTTTCAAGAATTTTCAGCAGCTGTTAGCTGCCTCTCAGAAAAAAGAAAAGGAGAAAAAATGAAAATGTTGTTATAATTATGTTAAAAAAAATAATGATAATATTGTAGTTAAGAAGTGTTTCATGGCTGATGATATTGTATTTTTGTAGTCATCCTGGAAGCTGATTGACCTGAGCTATGAATTGGATGTGGCCAGACCTTTATACAAAGATGAAGGTTCTCTGAAAAGTTTCTGTTATATTTCAGCAGGCATATCTTAGTTTAATAGCTGAAATTTGTTATTTGGAAAAACAGTATTGGACCATTAATATAGTCTTTGCTGTAACATCAGTAAGCAAAAGAATATGAGTAAAGTGCACAAATGACTTCAATGTCATCTTTTCTTAAAGATTGAAAATTTGACCTTAAACCATTAACATTTTCTATTCTTAAATATAATTTTAAAGCTTTTAGTTTTCTTTCCCTGTAGCTTTCAAGTAATGGTATCACTTAGTATTGGAACTTAGGATACCAAGTTATCTTTTGGTTATAAAAAAATATTAATAGTGGTGCTCTCTTAAGGAGATAATTTGTGCAATAATGTAGCATTTCAACAGCTACCCCACTGCATTGGCAAGGAGAATCTTACCGTACCCAAAAAAAACACAGAGCGGAAAACCTATAAATTTTAGATGCATACAAAGATGCAGAAGTGTCCCAGTTAAAATTATTTTGTAAAACATCTTGTTCTGAAATCATAAGGATCATATCTGTACAGTACTGAAGAACATAGTCTGGCGATTAGTGGGTACGCAGGTGAAGGGTCCTTCATAGCTTTCAGAATCTAAGGATAGAATTTTATAAACATTCTGTCCGGAGGTGAAACTGGTTTATATGCCAGCTTCTGACTAGTCATTGTGAATGGTAGTGCAGCATGTGTCTATGCAACTGCTCTGTGGGGTAATAAAAAATGAACCAGATCATTTAAATGAGGCGGAATAGCAAATAGATCTTAAAAATACTCTTTAAGTCTGAAGTAAATGAGTTCATTTGATGAAGTAGCATAAATAACTTCAGCATGTCTAAATTTTTGGCAGTTCAAATTATATAAGATGTAAAACTTTTGATTAAGGCACTAAGTAAGACTGAATAAAATTTAGATTTTTACTTTATGTTCTTTCTCAACTGCAAAGTGACTTCAGCAGCAGCTGATCTCTCTTGCTTGAAACAAACCTTCACTTATTCTCTGTTCTGATTATTTCCATTCATTATTACTTCAGAGTTCTCAGATCTGAACAATTTTCTACATGATAATTTCTATCAAGTATTTCCTACACGTGAATTGGACAGAAATATAAGCTGCTAGTTTAAGGATTGTTTTGTACTTATAGAGATAAGGAATCCAATAATGCTATCTTCTAAATGCTTTTTAATTCCATAGATTCCAATCTATGTGTCAATACATACCAGACTTGAAAGCTTTGAAGTAGCTCATGTAGAAATCTGCAGTCTATGACTTCTTTACTAGCAATTTTTTTACCTTTTTTGAGACACAGTGAATTATTAGAAAAATAGAACCATCTTCTGCTCTAATTGTGCCTCTAAATGAAACTTTAAAGAGATAAGACAGAAAAGAAAATGATATGTTGATACACCATTCCAAAATCTGAACTAAAACCAACTCTTAATGGTTTCTCATGATGCCAAAGCCACCTTGCAAACATAAATGCTATCCTACTGGTAGGACTGACTAAGACTAAGAGCTAGTTAGAAACTTCTGAAATAACCATTTGTAGCTCTTAGGTTGCAGCTCGAGTGTTCTTCCTTCAGAGTCTGCTTTGCAAAAATGCCTTTAATGGAACAGGACAGTCTCTCTCAGAGGCAAGCTGTGAGCAGGCGTTTAGTGCTGTGCCTGGAAAGAACCCAGGGAGAAGGCACTCAGCAAGGAGGTGGTGCCTAACCGTTCTTTCCTATCATCCCAGTTTAAGGACTGACCAAGCTTTCTTTAGGAAGCTAATTTCAGAAATAAGCCAATTTAGGGTCAAATAATTTCCATATAGTCAATCACCCTGTTCCCTTGGTGGGTCAGTAGTTACTGAGAATATTTAAGGCAAAGCATTCCAACTTCTTTTCAACAGGATGACCCCAATGCCCTCATGCCATGGTTAGATCTTAAGCCTTTGAAGTGTTTTTGAAGCTGATAAGGGTTTAGACTTAAGTGTTTGATAACAAATCACTGGAATTAAGCTTTTTTTTTTTTTTTTCTGATCTTGTCAAACTATAGATCTGGAAATCAACTAAGGTTCTGATTATTTTGATTTCTGAGTTTCTTTAATATAAAGGCATCTGAATGTTTCCAGGGATCCATATCAAGCTGCAGGATTATTGTCTGGACACTTAGTAAAATATTAAAAAGTCACCTGCAGTGACTGCAGAAGTCATCTGCTAGTGCCTACGGTGCCACAAGGTTCATTTAGAGGATTTTGGGTTTTATTTTTTTTCCCATAAAGATTAAATGAAATCTATAATATTTTATTTTTATTTTCTTTCTAAAAGTGATTACGAATAAGAACAGTATATCTGAAAAATACAGTTTACCTCAATGAGGAAGTCAACTATTTTTCAGTTGAAGAATGGAAAAACAATATTCTCCTTTTTATTTGATTTTTCTTTCTATTTATTCCCCCCAAAAGAACATTGTAAATGAATCTACTTCTCATCAACACTTTTTTCTGTCACAAGATTTCTCCTTTTGTTTTCCTTTTCCATAACCTGCAGGTCTCTTATCTTCACAGACAGCTGGACTGGGTCATAATTTAATCTGTACTATTTATATGTAGTTTTTCAAAGCTGTCATTCAAAGACATGCATTGTCTCTCCCCACTGTAAAGCTGTCCCCTTTTTAAATGATAGGATGCTAGCTTTTTATCAGTGATTAAGGTATTCAAACTCCAAATGATCTGATTTTCAAGTCCTAATCAATACTCATACCTTCAACAAAAAGTTTTGAGTGAGTTAAGCACTTCAAGTTTTGGCATGACATATAGACATTTGCCAGAAATTATTTTTCTTTTTTTCACACAATAAATAACTGACTGTAACAGGAAATTAACAACTTAAGTAATAAGAGGTCAAAGGTATGCCTTTTCAAAAAGAGAGCTAAGTATATATTTAAAAAGAGGCAAAAAGGTCAATTGCAGTTATTGACTATTTTAAGTATTCTCTTTCAGCTGTTTGCTTGATAGGAAGAATGGCTCGGCGGAACAGTTAAAAGCAATTTCTAGCAGACAGAGATAAAGAGAGAGCTTGTAAAGACCAAAGTCCAGAAATACTTGAATGTGACCCTATTTGGCTACAGAAATACATGCTACAGTGGTCAAACATATAAACCTAGATCACTCATGATGCACAGCAAGCAAGGAAAATATTAATAAGACAAAAAGAAAAAAAATACAGAGTGGTGTATTTATATGAATAATTTGTTGCACATACACATGTTGTTATACAAAATAAGCCAAAATGCAATGCCACACTCAGATCTGGCTTCATGACAGCAAATATTTCAGCAGCTGTAGTATGACCCTCACTGGTATTGCTTTTCAAAGTGTCAATAGCCTCAGTTGGAATTCTGCTTTTCTTCTGGAATGTGTCTTTCTTATCCTTAGAGGTTCATAGGAAACAATACTGGGATTTAGTGGCATCAGGAACATTGAACCAAGGAGTTAGAGTTGGAAGGGGCCTTGAAGATCATCAAGTTCCAATGACCCTGCCATGGGCAGGGATAGGTCCCACTAGAGTAGGTTGCTCAAAGCCCCATCCAACCTGTTCTTGAAGACTTCCAGGAATGGAAGCCTCACTACCCTGACAGTAAAGAATTTCTTCCTTGTATCTAAGCTAAATCTACCCTCTTCCAATTTGAAGCCATTATCCCTCATCCTATCACTGCATGCCCTTTTAAAAACTCTATCTCCAGCTTTCTTGTAGCTTTCTTTCCCCTTCAGATACTGGAAGGCCATTACAGTCTCCTGGAGTCTTCTCCAGGCTGAACAACCTCAACTCACTCAGCTTGTCTTCACAGGAGAGGTGCTCCAGTCCTCTGATCATCTTGATGGTCCTCCTCTGGACCTGCCCTTGAACTTCATGAGGTTTGCATGGGCCCACCTCTCAAGTCTGTCCAGGTCCCTCTGGATGGCATCCCTTCCCTCCAGCATGTCAACCTCTCCAAACAGCTTGATGTTGTTGGCAAAATTTCTGAGGGCACACTCCGACCATGTGGCCAACAAAGATGTTAAACAGCACCAGTCCCAGTACCAATCCCTGAGGAATGTCACTGTTTTCCACTTGGACATTGAGTCATTGACCACAACTCTTTGATTGTGGACATCCAGCCAATTCCTTTTCCACCAAGTGGTCCATCCATCAAATCCACATCTCTCCCATTTAGAGACAAGGATGTCATGTGGGACAATGTCAAATGCCTTGCAAAAGTCCACATAGATCATGTCAGTTGTTCTCCCCTTATCCACCAGTGCTGTAACGCCATCACAGAAGGCCACCAAATTTGTCAAGCACAATTTGCCTTTAGGGAAACCAAGTTGTCTTAACATGTGTCTTAGCAAAGTTTCCAGGAGGATATGTTCCATGATTTTGATGAGCACAGAGCTAAGACTGACCAGCTGTATTTTCCTGTTCAGCTGTAGTTCCTCAAATAGCCTGTAGAGTTATTCCCTTAGAAGTTAATTATGACAAAGCCTCTGACAGGAGATAAAAACTTCCTGCTATGACTTACCTGCTATAAGTAACTTCTCAAGGCAAATACTTTCCTCCCTTTTTATGTACTTCAGAATTTTTGCTTTATACAATCTCAGTATGCTCCGAAAAATCACTTATATTGATATAGAAGTGTGCCTACCAAACAATAATTCTGAAATGACAGTAAAAAGTAAAGCAGTGGATTGAGGATATTTTGCTATTGTCAGAAAACTCTTTTCCTGTTGTCCAAGCCACTGTATGAAAGTCCATCAAAATATTGGACATTTTATGGCGCAAAATCATCTGTAGGCATAGAGTATTAAAAAGTCTTGCTCTATTATGTGCTAAACAAACACATTAATAGCAACATATCCAGGAGGTATATCCAAGGGTGCAGTTGATGCAATTAATATTTTCGCTTAGCCATCACAAAATAATTCTCCATAGACTTCCTTCCACCTCCAGATAAATAAAAATATTTTATTAATCAACAAATTCAGCACTGTTTTTCCCCTGGAAATTTCTGAAGTCATATTTAAAGTCAAATGGGGAAGGGCCTTGAACAACACTAAAATAGATAGTTGATCTGGAGACAAGAAAACTATAAGCTGAATGACAAGCCTTCTAGCAGTTGTAAAACTGTTCATACAGACTGGAACTGAACTAAATTCAGGGTCTTCCACTCACCTTAGTGAAACTGGGTTCCCAACACCTTTGAAAAATCAGCTCTTTATGTAATGCTTGTCATCAACTATTGTAGAGTTCCACATGGTATCCTTCAGACAAATTTCCTTAACTGCTTGTAACAGTAATTAAATAGTAACCTGAAAATGAAATTACTTCTGCAGCTGGAGGAATACTTCCATTAAAAAGATTAGCCTTTTCCTGTTCATGAATGGCTTGAACACCATGGATTTCTGCATATGTGTCTAATTCCAGAACACTAGCCACACTATTATGCCAAAAAAATCTAAATTTTGAAATGCTGAGATGGAAACATCTAGGTATGCTGGTTTTGCCTCATAACAGACTCATGCTGGTCTGTTATGATCCCAATAAGAAAGACACTTAGACTCTTGAAAATATCATTTAAAAGATGATTCATTAGAGTTAAGGAAAGTTAAGAAGAGGATAAGAAGAATTAAGAAGAGAATACTGTGGATACCTTTCCCCTTAGAACCTGGGAAACCTGAGTGGTGTAGCATTGAACAGGATTTTGACCCACATGCAGCACACCATGCAGACCCTGTCCTTAGCAGAGATTTTCCTCTTTTGGTCTTTGTGCTGGGTCTGGTGGGGAAAGGGTTAATTGTT
>BJBW01012316.1:0-10503 GCA_004320125.1 Scolopax mira | reverse complement strand
AATTTCTTCCCCAGATCTCATCTCAATCTCCCCTCTTCTACTTTTTAAACCCTTCCCCCTCGTTCTATGGCTCCCCTCCCTGATCCAAAGTCCCCCATCTCTCCTGGAGCCCCTTTAGGGACTGGAAGGGGCTCTAAGGTCTCTCTGGAGCCTTCTCTTCTCTAGGCTGAAACCCCCAATTCTCTCAGCCCCCCCTCCCAGCAGAGGGGCTCCAGCCCTCCCAGCATCTCCTTGGCCCCGCTCCATGTCCTGCTTAAGGAGCACACACTCTGTCTCTTCTCTGTCACGGGACACTTTCTGCCTCTTAAATGAACTTCGCTAACGAAAGCCAGAGCCAGGCTCTGCTCTCAGCACGCAGCGAGGCTCTTGTTTAGCCCCTAAGGTGACGAAGGCAGCCTGAGGAAGCTGTGGGTCTCACCTTGAAAACCACACGGGACAAATAAAGGCAGAAGACGGAGTGGATACGGGGGGCTGGACCGCTCTGGTCCTTCCTGCAATGTGCCGACTCATAGATGGTTACGGGGCTTCCTGGAAGGGTGACTCAGTGGCTTCTTACTCACACGGGACGAACCACCACCCCCTCACTTCAGGGGAGAGGGGGTGCTCAACCAGACGGGGAGGGGAGTCTGGGGGCGTGGGAAGCACCAGCATCCCTCCTCCAGCTGGGATCTGTTGGGTACCACCCAGGGATGCTGCATCCTGGGGGGGGGTACGAGGTGGCCACGGTGCAGTCCGGTACCTGAGGTTTGTCCCAACCTTGGGGGTTTTGGGGGAAGGATCTCACTGGGTTCCCATGGTCCGGCTGCTCCTCGGAGGGTGGGAGCTGTGGCCAGAAGAGAAAGTGTCACAGCAAGGAGGCACGGGCAACGGGGTTTGAGACGTTGCCAACGCGTGGGAGCTGGGCGATGGGAAACGAAAAGCCAGCTGTGCCTCTGGATAAGGCTGTATCTGCCACCACAGGGGCATCCCACCCCCTCTGCCCCCCCCGGCAGACCCACAGGGCCCTGCCCACGTGTCCCCAGCCCAGGGGGAAGGACCCCAGCACTCAAACCTGGGCTTTTTTTGGGACACGGGGAGAGCCGTTCATCCTGCGTGGGCCCATTGAGGGGAAGTGAAAGATCTCACAGGATTTTTGGGTCTGGCTCCCGGGATGCTCCCCGGACCTCACTGCTTTGTCTTTTCTCTCTCTCAAGGCCCCAGACAGCCCGGCTGGGGTTATTTTCTTTTCCCTTGGGAAAAGAAAGGGAGCACGGAGGGAAGGTAGCCTCTATTTAACTTCGTGAGCACAAAATTAGCGCTGGCTGCGCTCCCAGCCTTGGTGGGGCTCGATTCTAATGGGAACAAAATGACCTCCCACGGCAGCGGGCTCATCTACACGGGCAGGGGGGACACTTGTCATCTACAGGGGACACCAGTGGCTCAAGGTGCTCTGGAGTCTGCGATGCTGCTGGTATGATATATCCTGGAGGGATGAAAAGCAGCCCTTTGGCCAGGAGAGCCTGGGGCAGAGTCAGGGGACTCGCCCTCTCTCCTTCCTCACTTGGCTGAGGGGTTTGGACCCCCATTTCTGCTGGAAGCCTCGTGCAGAGACAGGGCACGGGATGCGGGCACGGCCCTTGGGATGAGGGATGCTCTGGCCCATATGGTGGATCTCCGTTCCCAGCAATCCCCCATCTCCATGGCACCACCCCGGTGGTGTTGCAGAGGAAAGGAGACGTCCATCTAACTGCAAGGTGGGTGCTGCCTGCCCACATCTCCAGCTCCATCCTTCCCCTTCACCACAGAAAGCTGGGATAACTGCCTGCCCACCACAGATACCCACTGTCTCCAGCCCAGCCCTGAGGCATCTCCTTCATCCCCATTTTTGGATGTCTAATTCATTGCTTGGCCACCCCTCACACCTCCATGATGAGCGCCCAGCTCCTGGGATCCACAGCAACCACCTGGTGGTTCGGGGGACATCTAACTTAGATGCTGCCTGGGCCACACTGCCTGGTCTCAAAGCCTCTGTGGGATGGAATGGCACCTCTGCTCCTGCCACCCCATCCTCCTGCCACCCTCTCTTCCTGCTACCCCATTGTTCTGCCACCCCATCCTTCTGATGCCCCATCCTCCTGCCACCCTGTTCTCCTGCTATTCCGTCCTCCTGCCACCCCAATCCTCCTGCCACCCCATCTTCTGCCAGCATTTGGGATATGAGGGATGATTCTCCCATTTCCCCATGGGATGTGCAAATTGCCCAGTTTGTGGCAGACCTGGGGTCTCCCAAGCTTCAGGAGGAGCTAAGGTTTGACCTCAGCCCTTGAGGTTTGGGCAGTGGAGTAAGGGGGAGCCTTGTAAAGGGAAGGAAGAGAAATAGGGGTGCTGGGAAGGGGGACCCCACCCCAGGGGAGAAGCAATAGCACTCACCGTGAATGGCAGGGAGCAGATGACGAAGGTGATGGTCATGATGGAGAGGAGAAGGAGATGGTCAATCTCCTCGGCCATGGAGAACATGCGCCGGCCACAGCTGCCGGTTGCCCGGGGCTGCTCCAGCATGGCCAGCCTTCGGGTCTTCTGGCCACGGCGGTGCATGCGGGCCAGGTTGGCAATGACGCTGAGGTTGCAGAGCAGCACGGAGAGGATGAGGAAGAGGAGGAGGGTGGCGTAGAGCAGCGAGAAGGTGACATCCGACCCGGACGCCTCCTTTCCACCGTTCTGCTGGAGGTAGTCCAGGTGCATCTGGATGAAGCACCAGGTGCCGGGGCAATACTGCACGTAGCGCCCGAAGCCCACCAGTGGCAAGGAGCAGAGGGCAGCAGAGAAGGTGTAGATGGCCGGCAGGGCAACCAAACCCGTCCGGGGGCTAAGAAAACGCTCGTAGAAGTAGGGCTGCCCCAGGGCCAGGCATCGCTCCAGAGCCATGGCGAAGAGGATGAGCATGGTGGCGAGGCCGAAGAAGCTCATGGCGAAGCCGAAGTAGAGGCAGATGTGTCCTCCTTGAGCCAGGGAGGTCAGGGTGAGGTTGTGGTGGTAGGAAGCCAAGACGAAGGGGCTGACGGAGCAGGTGCCCAGCAGGTCGGTGACCACCAGGGCCAGCACCAGGACGTGGAAGAGGGAAGGCGGGCGAGCTCGGGGCCCCCGACGGCAACGAAGCAGTAGCCCGAGGGCCAGGAGGTTGCCCAAAAGGCCAGCGGAGAACATGAGGGCGCTGACCAAAGGGCCGGCCTCGCTCGGTAACGTCCGGCCGTGCTCGCACCTCCCCGTCCCGTTCATCCCGCCGCCCGCCGCACGACTGCGCCGCCGCCGCCGCCGCCGCCGCCACAACCGGCACCGCCCTCCCCGTTACACACACACCACCCCCCACACACACACATCCCACCCCCCCACCCCCGCCCCCGAGCCCGCCCCGAACCGCCCCGGAGCCCCCGGGGCCGCCCACCCGGCACCCAGCANNTGCTGGGTGCCGGGTGGGCGGCCCCGGGGGCTCCGGGGCTGGTCCCGAAGAACCGGAGCCTCTGCGGGAGAACCGATCCCGTGCTCGGTACCGGGATGGGAGCCCCGGTGCGGCTTCCGGAGCTTCCAGGCACAACTAGTCCCGGTAGCCATCCGGGAGCCCCGAGCCCTGGCGAGTCCCGGTGAGCCCCGGTACCGGGTCCCAGTGAGTCCCAGTGGAGCTTTGGGAGCCCCGAGCCCTGGCAAGTCCCAGTGAGTCCTGGTGCCAGTCTGGGAGCCCCAAGCCCTGGTGAGTCCTGGTGACTCCTGGTGCCAAGTCCCGGTGAGTCCCGGTGGAGCTTTGGGAGCCCCGAGCCCTGGCAAGTCCCAGTGCCAAGTCACAGTGAGTCCCGGTGCTGGTCCCAGTGAGCCTTGGCAAGTCCTGGTGCCAGTCTGGGAGCCGTAGGGCTGGCGGTTTGGGTGTCCCGGTGATGCTCTGGGAATGCTGGGCTAGCCCCCAAGACCAGTTTGGGAGCCCCAGGCTCACAGCAAGACTGGGTGCCTGGCCAGGAGCCCCAAAGCCCCATTGCTGATCTGGGAGCCCAGAGACATGGCCAGTCTGGTGACCTCTGGGTGCCATCTTAGCCAGCCTCATACAGGATGGGCTACCAGGAGCCACAGCTGAGCCCAGGCTGTGCATGGACCCAGAAGCAGCCAGAGCCCCCAGAGAGCACCCTGCTCCGTGGGCAGCCCCACACAATGTCCCCATTGACCTCGTTTATGTCATCGGAGGTCCCCATGGGGGTGCAACCTGGAGCTGGTGTGTCTGGTCATGAGTAGGGTGCTGGGGGGCCACTTGGAGGGAACTCGTCTTGCCCCTACAGGCCTGGCTGAGTGCGGCTCATCTGCCCCAAATACCAGCTCCAGGAAAGCTGCTTCTGCTGGGGCATCTGGCTTGGCAGATCACAGAAAGGTTTGGGTGCATTGGGACCTTTAAAGCCCATCTAATCCCACCCCCCCTGCCACGAGCAGGAATATCTTCAGCTAGCCCAGGTTGCTCAGAGTTCCATCCAATCTGGTCTGGCCATCTCCTACCTCCCTGGGCAACCTGGGCCAGTGTTTCACCGCAGATGGCACAGGAAGCTCTCGCTGTTGCGTAGCATCTCCCCAGTCATGACCCTCATCCTCTCCCCACTTTGCCCTCCAAACTGGGATCCGGCTCAGGTGCACCCATCCACCCGTGATCTAATGGAAAACCCTCCTCACGAAGTTCTCTGGTGCTCCCCAAGCCCCGGTGAACCATTTCAGCATTGGCTGGCTCCAGCATGGAGGTTGGCAGGTGGTTGCCACCACCCCGTTTTGGCTGTTATTTTTAAAACCTCGCTTTTGTAACAGGAACTTCACAAAGGAAACGTGATGCTCAGCAATCTCGGGGGCTGGGTGAGCTGCGGTTTGTGACAGCACCTCCATTTCCAACGGGCTGCTCCTAGTCCCTCGCTTCGGTTTCCTTCATCACGCAGGTCAAACATGGTCCCCACCTTCTTCACCCTCTGGTGGGGAGGACCCAACCCTCCCCATTCCCATGACCAAAGCAAGTGGGTGTGATGGAGGGGAAGGCATTTTAGCAGCCTCCCAGACTAACCCTCCACACAAGTCCCAGTCCCCAACACCCATCCCAGGACCTCTTTTAACCCCTCTCTCAGCCCTGCAGACCTGATCCACCGAAGCACGTGGACCCATCTGATGGTGGGAACGACCCTGTTGGTTTCCCAAGAGCTGGATGGGACCCTGCCACGTTCACCCCTCTGTGGTATCCACAAAAATCAGGTTGAAAAATGGAAACAAGGCCAAATCCTGTCCTGGTCCATCTAAGCAGCTTAGGGAGGCTGCAGTCTGCTCACCTGGAGACCTTTTCCCAGCAGAAGGCACCCCGTAGGGTGGTTGCTCCAAGGCTTTTCCCAGCCTCCCACTCCTTTCTGGTGTCTCATGTCACAGCTCAGGAAGGGGTTTTGGCATCTTCTGGAGCTCGTTTTCCTGGCAGCTAATGGAACCTTAAATACCCCTCTGGGGCTTCAGGCTTCTCCACTGACAGTCGCCTCTGATGGGATATTTTTGCAATAATAGGAAAATTGCTGGGCTTTTTTTTTTTTTTTTTTTGATTCTCCCCCTTCTGATCTCAAAAGCAGGAACGTGCCACATGGTACAGTTTGTCCATTTCTTGGGAAGTGTTTGTTGTCTTCCTTTTGCTTCCATGTTTCTCTCGGGTGTCTTGCCTCTCACAAGGACCATGTGTCCTCCTGAGGGTCATTGGCGTTGTCTTCCCTAAGGGAAGATTTTCAGGGTTGGCCCTTTTGGAGAAAAAAACCCAACCCTCTGGGCTCCCAGGAAGTTTGCATGAATTTCATATAAACCCTACAGCCAAGAGGACTCAACCTCTGGAGTTTGCTGCCTGTGGTTGGGGAGGGTGTTGGGATCCTGGTGGCTTTTCAAGGACGGCTTCGGCACCACGGGCAGGGAGGAGAGCAACCCTCCATGGAGGGATGGATTGCACGGGTGGATTTCAAGCCTTTTAGACCAAAAACCTGCCTGCCGTGTGTTTTGCAAACTCATTTTTCTTCCAAACGTTTCCCACCCTCATCTCGTATCTCATGCTCCAGCAGCCTCACTGACCCTTCCCCGTCCCGAAAAAAGCAGGGCTGAGGACTGACGTGGCAGGTCCATGTTTTGGTGCCTCGGCTCCTCGTCCCGTGCAAGCACCTGGGTTAAAAGTATAAATCAAACCACTGGTTGTCTCTTAGCAGCCCCCGCAGGCCCTGGCTGGGGTGTCTGGCAGCCCCAGGGCTGCTGCTTGCCCAGGCATGCGCCTCCCTCCTTCCAGAATGGCTGAAAAATGCGGGCAGACAATAAAAAAAAATTTAAAAAATTTTAAAAAAAGAAATAATTAAAAAAAGAGCACTTTGCAAGAAGTGAAAAATTTGCTGGGAAATGAGCTTGTGCCTGGATTAGATGAGCTGAAAAAGAAACCCTCCCCGACCACGCTCGGGTTTTGTCCAGGAAAGGAGTGGGACGGGGATGGGGCTGGGGGTGTTGGGTGATGCTGGTGACACCAGTGACACCACGAGTGTGTGGGACCAGAGGGCACGGCATGACGGCTCCAGGAAGAGAAGGGTGGCTCTTTAGTGCCTCCATTAAGCATTAGGGCCATCCCTTTGGGGCTGGCTGGCAGGGGAGCACCCAGGGGACCTGGGGAATGACTGAGCAGCCGGGAGCCTGGGAAGAGGATGCCAACGGGGGGGGGGGGCTGGCACAGCAGCTCCCACCCCCTCACCCTCCCAGCCTCTGGGCTGTGCTGATTCCCGTTCAGCCACATTTACAACCAAACCACATGTTGCAGGAACTTCTTCTTTAATTTTTTTTTTTTATTGTATGTATTTCCCTTTTTATTTTTATTTGTTTTCCAAGCTCACGGAGAGGAAAAGGCTCAGAGCTTTGATGCAAACCCCCCCGAAACCCCAAACCATATCTGCCTGGGCATTAAAAAAGTGGGTTGCCCAAGTTGGGCGACTTGGGATGGATGGTGGTGGCCCCCACCTCCCAGTGGCTGTGCTGGGGCTGGCTCTGGAGGCCAGCCCTGGCCGAGGACGTGCTGCCATCTCTGGAGAGGACTGGGATACAACAGTTCCAGGGCCCCAGAAGGATGCCAAAGAGTGATTTATCTGCTGGAAGGGTGGCCTGGCGTTTGGCCCCGAGCTGCAGCCAGAGCTGGGCTCACCCGGAGGCAACGGTGGCCAGCTGGAGCCTCCAAGTCTGCTCCCAGAGCAGATAGCACACCAGTAAGGGCAGAACACCAATTAAAAGCACTACCAGAAGCCAGATGAGCATGTCAAGGTCACCAGCCAGGGAGTGGGGACACTGCAGGGACAGGGGGGTCACACCAGCAGCCTGCGAGCCCCCGTTGTGCTTGGTGGCTCTGTGATTTCTTTCCCCTGATGATAAACTCCTGGATGGGTCGGGCACCATGGTGTGTGCATCTTCTCAAGGCTTGGATGGAGTCTGTATTCATGCACCTTAGTAAAAAAATTGTGGGTTGTTTTTTTGTTTTTTGGGGTTTTTTTTTCGTTTTTTTAATTGAATTGCTGCTTTCCAGGAAGCACTTCTCTCGCCTCATGGTTGCCCCATCCCTGGAGGGGTTCAAGGCCAGGTTGGATGGGACTTTGAGCAACCTGATGTGGTGGGAGGTGTCCCTGCCCAGGGCAGGGGGTTGGAACTGGATGATTTTTCAGGTCCCTTCCAACTGTGACCATTCTATGGTTGCCCTGGGCTCTAAATCCACATATAGTAGAACAGGCACCTCTCCTGGAGGCTCTCCATTGGGATCATGGGCCATGATCATCACCCCACACTCCCTGTCCCGAGCAATGTGTGGATCTATAACGAGGAGGAGATCCCAGCCCCGGAGGAGGAGAACAGCACGAGTTTGCAGAGGCATTTACCATCTCACCCAGCCTTCATCTCACCGTGGGGAAACAGGTCTGGCAAAGTGCTGTTGACTCTGGAGTCCCACGTGAGCCATCTCCAAGTCAATAACACGCCAGGAACGTGAAGCTGATATCACAGACCAACCCTCCTTCTCGGTTCTTACTCCTTAGAAAACCCCGACGGAGAGACACGTCCCCCAAACCCATCCCCAAAGCTGGGTCTGCCCTTTCCTCCAGCCAGGAGAAAGGCAAACAGCCAGAGCCAACCCAACCAGGTCACCTCCAAAAGGCCCCCAGATAGATTTTATGAGTTTCTTCCTTCAAAAACAGAATCCATTAGACACCAAGAGTAAATATGGCCCGGGAAGTGGCAGGAACACGACTACACCGTGCACCAGAGGGAGAGAAATATTTCCCCTGTCTCCTCCGAAGACACTGAGCAGATGGGGACTTTGGCCATCATAATTTTTTTGGCTTAAATGGTCACTTGAGGCAGATATTAAATCCGGTTAATACGTGTGGTTGAGGGGAAATGGATCTTTCATTAAAATGATGGTTTCCTTGCGTGCTTGCACCGTGAGCTTAGACCTCCCAGCCTCTGTGTTCTCTCAATTACTGCTCTTATTAGGGCTCGGGGTCGTCATAAATACCAAATTAAAATAATTACAGCAGAACAGGTAGCCATCTGAGTAACACAAATGCAACATTAGAGCTTGGAGGAATCAATTTTCCAGCAAAGAGCAAGCCAGGGTGGAGAAACCACAGCCCTGCTTGGGGGGGGATACGGGGCCAGGGGAGGGATGATGATGATGATGGGGGTCCCAGGAATGGATGATGGGGGTCCCAGGAAAGGATTAGGGGGGTCCCGGGGAGGAATGTCCTGGGATGGGATCCCATCTGGCCTCTGGCTCCTGAACGCAGCACTCGATTTTCTGAGTCTCTATACCCCCAAAAGGCTCCTTTACACTCCCAAAAGGCTCCTTTATACCCCCAAAAGGCTCCTTCACACCCCCAAAAGGCTCCTTCATACCCCCACTTCATCCCAAACCAGCCCCAGCTCCTCCCCCTCGGTGTGGAACGGGATCGTGCACAGGACGAGGCGATGGAGCAGGGCTCGGAACCACTTTTATTTGATGGGGGGACACACACCCATACACACCATCACCCCCCCCCCCCGTCCTCCCTGCGTGTCCCCACTGCCCTGAAGCCACACACCAAACCCCTCCTGCTTTCCTGGAGCCGGGCGCTCCCCAAACCTTCCAGAAATTGCTGCTGCTCGGGTACCCGAGCATCCTCAGCCCAGGGAGGGGGCAGAAACACTCTACGTCCCCACCGGATGCCATCCCTGCCTGTGACAGCCCCGTGCTGCCCCGGGATGCTCCGGGCTGGGCGTGCGGGGCCGAAGGCTCGCTCTTCATCCTCACCAGCAGCCGCTGGCTTTGATGGCAGGCTCTCAGGGGAAACCGAGCTGGGGGGTGTCCGTCCTACGCCAGCCCAGGGGACAGAACTGCTCTTCGCCCCCAGGAAGGCCGGGTCCTTTTAAGGTGGGTTTTCGGGAATGCAGCCTCCGGCAAAGCCTGCGGATGAACATGCGGAAGACGGAGGTGCGGAAGATGATGAAGACCCAGGGGTCCACGATGGAGTTGACAGAGAGGAAGCGCAGGGCGCTGAGGTCAGCATTCTCATTGAAATCGGCGGCAAAGGCCCCCATGTAGGCTCGGATCTGTCAAAAAAACCCCAAAAAACCCCCAAAATAAACCCAAGCGAGGAAATTGGGAAAAAAGAAGAAACTCTTCACCAGCCCAGAGCAAAAAGATTCCCGGTGGGGGCAGCAAAAGAAGTTTTAACCCCTCAATATCCTTATGTGTCGAATATGGGGAGTTAGGGCTGGTGGTGGCACGTGGACACCACGTCCCCATCAGGGCCAGGAGGTGAGAGCTGAAGGTTGGGTGCCAGGAACTGGGAATTGGGTGGAATAAAGGGAGAATCTGACCACCCCAGGCTGCAGCAGGGGGTGATGATGCTCTGTCCCCGGGGCACCCCACTTTGCACCCCCCCCCCAGGCACCCGTTGGATACCTCCAGCACCCCAGTATGAGCCCAGTTATGCCGGTGCCTGGCACGTCATGATATGGGTCCAGAGGGTGACAGAGGGGACAGGGAGTGGAGGTGGAAGTTGTCACCTAGGGCAGTGACAGCACCCGCACCCCCCCACACTCTAATTTTGGGGTAGCCCCCTCGCTGACAGTGGGTTAGAGCAAGGCTGCAGGATCTGGGGACACGAGGCACTAAGGGGGGGCAACAAGAGCTCTGTCATGGTGGGGGTCCTCCATCCCCACCCCACCAGTGGGACCCCCATCCCTGGGGAGGATTTTAGGGATGCGGTTCAGAGGGATCTAGATCTACTCAACACCGACCTCCCCCCACCCCCCTCCCCAAACACCTCTGGGACAGAGTGGTGATGGTGGGAGGGTATTCCGGGGGGGGTTAAAACAATGAATTAACCCAGGATGGTGCTGGGGGGGGGGTTACAACGGAATGACCTGACCCCCCCGGGGCAGGGTGGAGAGGGTGGGGCTGATGGGGGGGGAGGGGGGGGGGGGGGTCCGGCG
>BJBW01012315.1:0-133736 GCA_004320125.1 Scolopax mira | reverse complement strand
TGCACAGCACTATATTTGTGAAAACCATTACAGAAGGAACGTTCTCAAAAGCCATTTCATCATACAGATTGTGTTTTCTTGCATCTAAATTACTATTTTGTGCACTTACGGGGGAAGAACACAAAAGCATTATAATAAAATTGCTGCCTCTGTTGGATCAGGTTTCCCTTGAAGAGCCTCTGGGAGGCCAGTTGAGACATGGCTGTACTTCAATTTTTGATGAATAAGGTGATTTATGGGCTTCCCTGCATAGAGGAGGTCTGCCTAACATTTTTCCTGACACACTGTTCCTGTATGAAGAGATTAGGTAGCACATTAGGAAATGTATCATTTGTAGTGTCTTAAAATTCCTGGAAAGGTGAGAGAGAGTCCAATATTTCTGAAGGTGTATTTAAAGCCTCTGTCAACCAGAACATCTTAAAAATTAGATAGAGATTTCCTTAGCCATTTTGCATCCAGTACTGCTGACTTCTGTAAATAATAAAGTAATTCAGGAATGGGTTTGTGTCTGCAGGCAAATGCCCGTGGTGCAGAAATAAGACCAAAGTGTAGCAAATCTACACGCTGGAGGCTCTGAGAAGACAAGTTGCAGCACATCCTGGCAAGAAGGCTACTTACAGCCAAAAGGCTGGTTTTGGGGCATGGATTTTCCTCAAGTGGACATAGCGACATGTCTCAGCAGCAGCCCGTAGTCACGGAAGGGCTGATGAGGGCCCTGTGTCTGCCTGCCCTGAGCTCCCTATGACCGGGTTGTCTTAATTGTGTGTGATGCAGCTGAACCTCTGCAGTTTGTAGCTTGGTGTATTAAAGGTAAAATTGCACTGGTGTTACACTCCTTCAGCATATTGAAGTTTATACCATAAACACAGTAATCTCCACAGAAAATAAAGACAGTGCAGAGGGCAGGGTGTGGCAGGATTTGATACTCCTTGGCTTGTGACATTTGTTTGTCAGCTTTTCTCATGTCAGCAGTGGTTTAGATTTCCCGGCGCAAAGAACCTTTTAACTGCAACAGAGATCAGATGCTTTTTTAGTTTTTCATCTTTTTCCTAATCTGAGTTGCCAACGGTCCTTGTAGAAGTAAAAAATTCTGTCTGGTTCTGCAGATGAATGCCCAACTTCTAATTAACCCAGTGAATGCATGTAGATCAAATTTGCTGTACCCATTCATCTGTACTTGAATTGAGAAAAGAGATGTGTTCAGTGTTGTAATGTAGTAAAGTTAATTTTTGATTAACCTGATTTGCGCTTGTAAGTTGGAGCTAATTAGTACAGCTCATTTGTCGTTTATATCTAGGGCCACTGGGAATGGTTTGATTTTCTACTTACTTGGTTCTAGGCCATGAAAATATGTCCATTACCTGCAACTGCCAGGTTTCTCATTGAGTTGATACTGGTATTTGTACTCTTAATATGATATAACAATGACGTTTGCTTAGAGCTGGGTCCCTGAATCCAAATTTCTGAATCTTTGTCTACTTTAGCTTTTGCAGTATGTAAATTATGGGTCTGATTCTTGAAGATTGGGCCTGTTTTTATTCTTCCTAGGAAGCTGTGAATCTTCCTTGAACAAATTCTCATTTTGATGGGAGAACATACTGAATCATATAATAGTGGGGCTTACAGAGGCATCTCCATCCCTGGTTAAAGATACTTGCTAATGGTGTATATAGTTAAGAATTTTATTTCCTGAAAGCTTTTAATGAATAATCAACTTAAGTTGGATTTCTTTGCACTAACTAAACTGCTCTAAATGGGGTCCAACTTTATTCTATATATACTTTTTATTACTCTTTGATGCCTAAACCCTAATGACCCACTAATTACAATGTTTTCTTGTAAAATACGAACATACTTTTTGTATGGGAGCACCCGATTCCTTCTCCCTGTTAGGCTGCACTACAGGAGATCAATGCACAGACTTCCTAGCGTGGCACAAAGCAATCAAGTCATTTTTAGGACCTAAGTGGGTCAGAGGTAAAAATCAGATTCCTGGATAGGACAAAATAGGAGCCCACCAAATAGTCAAAGAGTGGCGAGTTGTTGTTGGAACTAAACCTCCTCCCTGAGTGATGTTGCTGTTGTCAGTGTGGGCTTAAACATGCACACAGGTGGAATCAGACAGGTTCCTGATGTTGCCAAAATTGAGTAGCCAGTAAATTCTTTTCCTCAGGTGCTACATTCACTTTCAAATGGGATATTTCCTGAATAGACTCTTGGCCCTCCTGAGATTTATTCCCACACAGGTTGCATTCCTCAAAGTGAGCTATGCTTTAGCGGTTGGTATAGATAAGCCTTTGTAAAAGGCTGCATGGACTCTCTTTCATTTTAAGCCACACATATTTTGGTTTCAGATCAGTAAGGAAAAATAGGTAGAGAAAATAGGAGTTTCTATAGTGATTCCTGTTTTATTTAGTTCTTGTTTCAGTGGCTTTTAATGAGTTACCTTATGAGTAAGGATGTAAAGATTTGACCAGCAGAAATGGAGCCACACAATAAACTAATTGTTAAACATTATTTTTAGTTAAGAACAAATACTTTATTCGATGCATTTTTTGAAGCTTTTTCAATAAAGAGTTTTAATGGTCTGTATGAAATAGATAGCATTAGCAAAGACTTTGTGGAGAACTGTAAGCAGAGAGCCTTTTAGAATGAGAATACATTACATTGTGTTTGACAGAGTAGAACCATTGTATACTTTTATTGCGGTGCTGCCATTATTGGAACAACGATAAACCTCCTTTATATAAATATTTTCCAAGGGTAAAAAAGAAAGGTAAGAACACATACAACTAGTATATTGTCTTTACTGTTTTATTCCTGTCCCATCCCGTCCTCCCCCCTTCTGGTGATTTTGCAGAGTTTTAGTAAGAAGGAGGGGGAGACTGAAGGGAAACAAGGAGATTGGAAAAGAAAGCTGTCCTTATGAGATGCTAACATGTTCTTCAGGAAGTTACCTGTCAACAGAGAAAGTTATTCACTTTAGCAACCACTGTCTTTGGGCGATGAAGCTGCTGAGTTTTGACAGCTTGTAATGTCAGTGCTATCTTTGGGCCCTTTTACTCCATTTTGTTTCCCAGAGTCTCCAGTATTCTATATCAACTGTTGCTTCCCTTCAGGGCAGCATTTTTTCATAGTCTATTCCTAATTGTAAAACCTGGATCCTCATTTCCCATATAGAAATTTCTCTTTATTTTTCTGGGACTAGGATTTTGATTTACAGCATAGTGTAATTTCTCAGGAGTCAAATATGTAAATTCAGAACTCCCATTACATGTGAGCAGAGAAGTTCTGCTAATATAATCCATAGACATATAAAAACTCTAGGTCTCTGTGGATATTAAACTGGCTATGTGATGGCCAGCTAAGTCTGATGTGTCTGTTGAGTCTATCAAAAGAGACTATAAAAAAGCTCTCTATTTATAGCCATGTCTCGGCAGTATCCAGTTGAAAATTCTTTGGGTTCTGAGTTTCATGTTTGACAGCATTAAATAAAACATAACTAAATTACCAACTGAACTCCAGAGGAATATGCCACCATTCTTCCCCGAAGATAATTCAGCTGCTTTTATTTGTATTGTGGTAACTCCTACTGACCCTGGTCAGAAATGAAGATAATTCTTTGCCTACCACTTTAAACTTATGTATAATGAAGAGCGCCGTTGTACCAAAAAGCCTGCAGAAGTGATGCTAAAACAAACTGAATTGTGAGGCCAGGTTCTAAGTGACTTGACTTGGTCATAATGTTCAACACTGAGATGAAGTTTTCCTCTTGTTGAGTCTATGTTGATGTGTTTTATAAGAGAAGGAAATACTGCCATTCTTTCATAAACTTTTGTTTTTAAAGCATTTATTTTGAAACTGAAACATAACAACTTTAACTTCTAAAATGTACTTCCCTAGCTCTCAGTTGTTGAAGGTGTTAGTTTTTTATAACCATACACTTCATAATAATACCTATCATCCACTCTGTGTATGACTTTCTGTTTAGCCACAAACCAAATTAAGTGGCAGTAGTTTGATAGGCAGTTTTAGGGGTAATATAGTCTTCTCCACTTCTTTTTTTTAAGCATTTCGAGGATGGTTTTCCATGGTAAAGAGACTGATGAGATTTAATAACTCCCAGGAAGAGTGTAACTACACCAATAAATAAGATTGCTGAATTTCCCCCCACCCCTGCAGAAAAACACCCAACCAAAACAGAACACAAAACAACATAGAAAAGGCTGAAGGGGACATCTTAAACAAGTTTGACACAAGTACCACATTCAGGACTCCCATCATCAAAATGGTATAATGACTTTTCTGTTCCTGGCAGGGAAGCATGTTTGTAAGACGATTTGAAACTCTCTCCATCAAAGAGCGTGAAACTGCATAAACAGGTAATGTCTGTAGGCAGTTGAGCATGGTTCTGCTCATCTGGCTTTTCTTCTATATTCAAGGTGGTATTTTTTTTTTAGAAAGACCAAACATAATGAGTTCTTGCAATTTAGCATGAGTTGTGTTGTAGTTAGTGCTTTTCTGCCAAGCTCTGGTTCCCTAATTTCTCAACATTCATGAAATTAAGTTGGTATTCACATCCTTTCATATTATATTATGATAGTAGAAAGGAATCACCATATGCCATAAAATAAAAAGAATATGAAGTTTCAGCATAGAGCATTCAAAGGTTACATAGAAGAATTAACATGGAAAATATATTGTGCTAAAATTGATATATTCATTTAAAAGTTAGGGCAATGAAGAGTGAAAAGTTCATACAGCTGTAGGCTTTTACAAAATGCCTCTTAGTGTTGTCCAAAAGCTTGTATTAGAATTTACAGTTTCCATATACATTATTGATTAATAAATATACATTGTGCTGAATTTGCAAACCTTGGAGTAGCTTTTCAGTACTTGAACGTAAGGGTGAACAGGGATGGTGTTTGAATTTTGTGGATAGGGTTTTTTTTTCATGAGTCCTGAATTTTAACAGGAAGGGAAGAGAGCAAATTGTACGTCTCACTAAATGAATCAGTTAATGCCTTATGAACTTTGATTTCATAAGACCATTCTCTTGTCTTGGACTAGTTGCCCATGTTTCATAACCAGGTTTGTACTGTGCCTAGTGGTGGGAGGCAGGAAATGGGACTGGATTCCTCTAGTCTTCTGTCAATAAATCCATACCTATCTCATGTAGCTTTCACTGAGTGTAACGCCCAGACTTGAGAGGGTTGTACTTATAAAGTAACTCTGTATGTAATAGTTTTCATGGTGCTAATGTATGTTGGAGAGTCTGTTTAATTGTTTAGTATCACACTGGTTTATATTCTGACATAAACCAAATTTGTATCATGTGCTCCCTATAGTATATGGATTTACTGTTGCTGTGTTAGTGGTTTACTGTGGTATTCTCTGGACCTTTGAGATGGAGACTTAATAAAAGTAATTAAATAGTGCTGTCCATAGCAGCAACAATGGTAATAAAGAAAGACTAATCCCTGAACAGAGACTCAGCATATTGAAAAAGAAGATTATCTAAGGAGTAATCGCAGTGTTAATACTAGTACTAAGTTTATCCACTCCAAACAAGCTTACTCAAACTCCAGCACTGGGCATGAAAACTCAGTACCTGAGTGCAGCTCGAGACCTTTCTTGAGATGTGGGGAGCACATGCAGGGGTTGCAGGCTTCGAGAATGTCAGGGGGCAAATTTCATAGGGCTGGACACGGCCCCATGTCTAGCTGACAGTAAGTGGTGTCAGAGCTGGCCTGTACTTGAGCAACACTGACCTTCCATGCAGGTTAGTGCATGCAATTAAATAAATTATATGAATCATGCCAGAAGAAAGGACTCGGTGGTTTATCAAAATATAATACTTAAGTTCCAGCTCAGGATATTTTTGCATTTGAAATAACTTCAAACGTGAATGTACATTTAACACTCATAAGCAGCTGAATGCTTCCATAGGGCTTCTTAATTAACCCCTCTCAATTGCTCTGTGAAGTCAATTGTACTTGGAAAGATAGTACGATTAAGACACCTTTCCAAAGAATCACTCGCAAGCAATAAGATATGAGGGACAGAGCAGTGAATGAATTTGGAGCAGTGAATATTGTTAACTGGTGCAAATTTGCAGCTGTTTCCCTGGTGGAAATGCTAAGTGACTTGAGTGACTCTACCTTCATAGACTGAACATTTTCTGAGAAGAAAGAAGTCATGCCTCTGATGCTGGACAAGGAAAATCTTGTGCTTTCAGAAAGATAATGCTGTGACTGGATCTGTCCCAAACTTGCATTGGGCTATTTGGAATTTCTCCCTTATTTTGTATGCTTTGTTCCTGCATTGGAAGCCGCTCCGTAACACATGCGTAACTACCGTTTCACCTCTTGCTGTTATGGCATTTAAAAATATATATTCTAAAAAGCTGTTCAGGTAAGTGAAGATTCCTGCAATGATGTATTCCATCTTGGACAAAGTGGGACTGGCAGTAGATTAATTGTTGTAAGCAAGTGGCATTTTTTTACCCAATCATGGAGTTGTAGAAGCACCAGACTTACCTTCTTTGCAGCACTGCAAAAAGCAACAGTCTGTGGTCTTTCCAGCAGTGGGAATTATTTTGCTAATGAGTTAAATGGGCAGAAGGCTTGCAGCTCAGAAACTCTTCAATACCATAATGCTGTTTGACACACAAACATTCTGCCTCTTAACAAGAGGAAGTTGAGAACCTATCTCCTTAACGATTTGCATAACCATCTTGAAAGCCCATCTGTGAAATTCCTCCATCTCTATCCATCCCATCTAAACTTACAGGGAAGTAGAGCTTCAAGGGATTGGGATAGAAAAAGTAGATTTTTTTCCTTATGAGAAATGTAGCTCTTTGGATTTCCTGGCTGCCACCTCTACATAAAATAGTAAGCCAAGGCTAATATTATGAGCAAGTTTTTTCTCTAAATGAAATACCTGGAGAGATTCAGTGTTGGTCAGGCTGTATTTAAGTCTAGACATTTTATACTCCTTTTGGCTTTCTGACATTGTCATTCCCTCAGGCAAACTGATTTTCTAGGCAGCTTTTCCTTTTTACAGCTGGCAGTTGATTCATAGGGAAGTTCTTGTTCCTTGTTGGACGCTTTTGATGAGAAACAACATAACAGCACATACAATTATTTCTGTTTTTCTTCACTTGGCTTGATGAAAAATCTGTAGAGAGTGATAGGGAAGGAGGCTGGAACCTCTGAGAAGCATATTTCCATTGCAGATAATTAATGCATAGATCTGGCATACCCAGGAGTTTTATAAGGGATCTGACACATCTCAGGATACAGCTGACTGCTTTCCCTGAAGCTCCTTTTCTGTCAAGCATACTTACCTTTTGACGTATCTGTAACTACCACTGGGTACAGAGGTCTCAAAGTAGGAGGCAGATAACTCTTTCCTTGATTTATGGTGGTAGGAATGAGAAAGGATGTAACGCTCTTCAGGTGAACAGTTAGCCTTTTCCTCCCATTTGTGCCTCAGCATGGTTTGATCCAAATCACATCCCCTAAATGAGCAGGAATCTTTGAGGTTTCTGTCACTGTTAAATTTCTTATAGAATTCACAACAGATTAATCAGGACATTTGTTTCTAAGTATCCCCGGAGATGTTGCTGGAGAAAGCAATAATGTTAGTACTGAAATTCTGGAATTCCTCAAGCTGGCCAGTTAACAGCCAGCTCTGGTTTTCCAGTCTGCAGAACAAACACTTGCATCTGGGAATAACAGGATCTGTTTTGCGTTTTCTGTTCTGTATGCTACTACTGCCTATTAAGTCTTTGCTCACAAATGATGAATATTCTCAGGTAAGACTTGACAAAAATTGAACTTCTTAACATTAGAAAACAAAATTCTGGTTGATGTGATCTCATTTGGGTTTTTTTTCTTTTATTTAGGAAACAGGTGTTCAACAAACAACATCATACTTCTATGACTAATTATTTTCTTTTCTTTTTTAACATTCTAGTTTCTAATTAAATGAAGTAATTGCCTAGTAAATACCTTTCAATTTAAAAAGACAGGCAGGCTAATTACTTGTCCATGTTGCATTACTGAGAGACAAAACTATGTGAAATTGAATTAAAATTTCTAGTATAAATTATATTTGATGCTTTCAGTTAGAAAGCGTTGTGATTGTACTGACAACATGTATTATGCTAGGGTCGAAATGACTTTAGTACCTTCCTTTTTAGAGTAACTTTTGAGTGTTTTTTTTCTTGTCTGGGGACGTGAGGTACTCGGAGTCCCCTAACTACCCACCTCCCTTTCTCTTTTAGAGGATAGCATGTCAAGAGATCTATCTCTACCTCCTTCCTGGGAACTTGTGAATGTCTGCACTGAAGCTGATAGGAAGTGCTGTACTGGAAGATTCGGCAGCTGAGGGCAATTGGTCCATAGTTTCTTCAGCTGTTCACAATTTAACAATGTCGTTGAGTCTCCCTAGGGTAATCCAGTGTACCTGGAAAGCACTGTGGCTTGTCAGAGCAAGCGGGCTGCTGGCAGACAGGAGGTTCCAAATTCACATTCTGCTTCCCCTCTCCACTTCCCCCGATCCAGACCATGTAGGGTCTATCTCATGACCTTTTAGCCTTAGGTCAACACCTGCGCTGCCTCACTGCACAATGAGGGTAATGCCTATTTTACTACCATAAGCATCACATTTTGAGTACTAACTTGTTAAAGCCTAACTCATTACTCTAAATGCATGCATTGTTAGAAAAACATAGAGTCTGATACAATATATAGCAGAGGAGGCAAGTGGGCAAGGAAGCACACAAATAATGAGCTAAGAGAATTCCTGAGGAGTGAAAATTCCTCAAATGTTGTACAAAGCTGCAAAGAATCCAAAGAGTTTTGTGCACCAAATCTGATGCTCAACAGACTAGGGGAGACAAGAAAGAAATTAAGATCTTAAAAATTTATAGGCTGTAAGGAAGCATTTGTTAGTCAGTGGTACAAATTAAGAAAGATTTCCTCTGAATATTAAAGGAATTGTTAGTTTGGCAAAAAGCAAAATTTCTTCATGAGGTGAAGGGGAATTACTGCTGTGCAGCTACAAGAACAGAGCAGTCTGTGCACAGAACGGCTGCCAACTGTCAGAAGAAAGAATAGTAAGAGCAAGGGACAACTTGAAAACAGAGCAAGAACACAACAGTTGAATTGTTAAAAGCCAGTTAGATAAATGTTAGCAAAGCATTGGATCATATGTACCTGCTCATGCATTTGTTTTTAATTCTTCTCTGCAAAACCCATGGCTTCCTGTGATGAAACAAGAGGCCCAAATTAGCAGAGGTTGATGAATCTTTTAATGCAGAAATAGAATCTCACTACTGGAGTATAGGGAGAATAACACCTTTGGGGAAGGAAAAAAAAAAAAAAAAGATTCAGGCAATAAAAAAGGCAAAGATCAGAAAGTAGTAGTAGGTGGCTAGATAAGGGCAACATTTGTACTAATTATGTGGAAAGTGTTTATGTTGATCCAAATTATACAGGTGTCTGTAGTACTAATACTATAAAGTATTAATAGTTTTTAAAAGTTATGAAAGTTATCATCAAGGACTTATGATTGGTTTTATAAGGGGGCAGGTGTCACACCATGCAGGGTCATGATTTGACCCATGAATGAGATTAAAAGTGAGAAGGAACATTAAGGTGTTTGCTACCTTTGTTGCTTCTCTGGATGCACTTAAAGTCAAGAGGCGTGTGTTATAGAAATAGCAAAGCAATAAGGTGTTTTCTATAAAAAATACTTTAAGAATTAGCTGCAGAGGCACTAGAACCACAAAGTGGAAAATCAATTAACAGCTTAAAAGTTTGGTGGGATACGATGCTATCTGATGTGATATTAGGATGTGAATTTTCACTGTACTCTTCAAGTGCCGAGAGAGAAATGTGGGCAAGTTAGAGAATGTGATCTGGTATAGCTAATAGAGAAACCTTAAACTCAGATTGCATACAAATTCTTTTCATTGGCAACAGCAACAACTGTTGTTTTTTCTAGTTATCTGACATGTACCCCTCATTTTCTGAAGAAAAAAATGTATTGTACCCTGTTCTCACCCCTTCACTTCATGAAATCCCTCCATCAACTAGGAACTCAGCTTACATTTTATGTTCTTTTTGGCCTTCTTTTCCAGTTAAATCTGGGCAACCCCTGAGTATAACTGTTTGACACCTTTGATTGTGATAATTCTTAGAAAAATGGATTCAACTTGGGCAGTAAATCCATGTAGTTGGATTACTATACTTAATATAATGTCAAGAAGATCAAGTGTTTGCAACTAGGAAAAAAATATAGAATATTGGAATGCCTCTGCCAAGAAATAACAGAATAAGAAAGACCCATGGAGGCACCTAGGGGGCTCAATAAGCTCCGATGGTTCAGCCAACACTGAGATTAAAAAGAGATACTTCTTAACTGTTAAGTGCTGCAGAGAAATTGACAAAATTGTGGTATAATAAAACATTGCGTTTGATATCAAAGTGAAGTTTTATCCAGACAGTGCACTAATAGTATTACTCTCTGGAGTGGAAGGTGGTGCATAAAATAAAAGAGACATGAGAAGGCTGTAGGCAATGCAGGTGAGAATTCTTCAAAAGATGGCAAGTACTGAGTGGAACATTTTAAAATCAAATGTGAGTGTTGGAAAAAGATTAAGGGACAAGATGGGACAAGAATAGCTACAGAAAGATTAGAAAGAGACCTAGAAAAAATTAAGGGCATGCCAGCCCCGAAATAATCACTGAAAGGAGAGCAGGTTGCTATATGAGAAACATGCCCACAATGCCCTGAACTGTGCAGTAAGCCCCAGCCAAGCATGAATGGATACACCGTACTGACACACGGAGACAAAAAAGTTTAGAAATCATCACAGTAGGCTTCCCAAGTGACAACCCTCATAGCAGCAGTCAGCTGAGTGCAAGAAGCCATTCCTGTGCCCTTGACTCCATTAACCTCTGCTTGACAAGTTGTGGCAGTGAGGCTGACTACTTCCCTGGCTCGGACCTGATTGCTAGGAGGAAGGTGAAAGAAGAATACTTTCATGTCCTCTAAAATATAAGGCATCAGGTATAAGTTTATACAAAAGTTATGGATACTTATATAACTATCCTTTTTACCACCACAGCACTTGTCATTTAATAGCATGCTGTCAAACTGAGATGTCACAAAATATATACAACAAATACTTGGGTATAAAACTGACTTTGCATCAATTACATCTGACAAAGAATGGAATGAGGAATGTATTTTTGGCAGGCAAGTAATTAGTATGAAGTGGTTTTGACAAAAGGATTTTTTTACAGCTCAGACAATTAAACTATTCAGTGTTGCTCTAACTGAGCAGCAAGGAAAGATCTTTCCCCATGTCTTGCCTGCAAAGCTATAAGAAATCTGTAGCAGAACAGTATTACCCAACTCAACTCATACACCTGGAGTGCTGCCATATAGACTATGCCTTGATTTTATTGCTTCCTTGCTGCTGTGGCCCCATCTTGTGTGTTAGGTTCAAAGTTTTTGTTCCTATTTGCAAGCTTATGCCAGATACGCTTTTCTGTGCCAAAATTTCCACTGGCATGGCTCTTCTGTTACTCTCAGAGGGATTTTAAGATGAAAGCTCCTGTGGTGGGGGAACTCTCAGATACTGACATAACGAGTGGGATAGATTCCAAACCAGAGGAATGCAAATTAGGAAAATATTACAAACTTTTTGGGTATAAAGATGAAATGTTTAACACATTTTCCCTTTTCACCAATAAGTGTCAACACAAAGTACTTAACATCTTTTCCATTCCTTTAATTTCAGTACGTTGTCTTCTTGGAAGCACGTATCCTAGAAACAAACCAATTTCAGTATAACACATAGCAGAATAAAGTTCAGATTCTCCAGTGCAGTGGGATTTTGACTCCCGTAACTGCTGTAGAGATCTTCATAACTGAAAATCAGGTATGTTGGCTTGCAGGGGCACCTGGTGATGGATGGATGGAAAGTAGGCATGCTTTCTACAGGTTTGAATCTTGCTTCAATTTTTTATTTGCTCATTGTGACCTGTATTGTTCTGGAGTCATGGACTTGAGAAGGGCTTGTTTGAACATGAGTGTGCTATGTGAATTACTTGAATCAGCTTAGAAACCAGCAGTGTTAAACTGTGCAAAAGGGTGTGTGGAAACACTCTGGGTTTTTGTTTCGCTTGGGTTTTTTCTTTAATATATTGTGGGTAATCATCTCAACATTTGCCTTCAATGCAATGTTCTGGTAAAAGATCAGTTGCTATCCTGGAATGATCACATAAGAAATTTTTAGGTAGAAATAATGCAAGTGCGTTGCCTGTACGCACAGCATACACTTGCCACTGCAAGTGGCAATACAGTGCTCAGTTCTGCTGTCTGCATAAAATGGAAATTATAGAAAGGAGGGTTCAAACAATGGGCTACATAGATTAGATGGAAGACAAGTTACATAAATCTTATGGAATTCAATATGTTTTATTTCTAAATAGGTCTATCAATAAGGTCAGTGAGTTTTATTATATATACATCTATTTATATATGGAGATATGAGATATATTATGGTAGGGCAAGGGAGAAGGATTGGCTTTTTGATTTCAACAGGACTCTCACAGTATCATGAAGCTGCAGAGTGGTGTAATAATCTTGTTGGCTGTTGGAATCTCGCAGACAACTTTATTTCTCATATTGAAAAGAGGATCTTGAAAAGATGGTTCTTTCGTTGGTAGGTATGGAGGATCTGAGTAGCCATACTCATTCCCCTTCTTCACAGGTCCTGAGCATGGATGAAACTATTCTACTTCCATATTGAAATATTGACTGCAATTAATTGTCTTGTGTCAAGACTTCAATCAGGTACCTTCTTCCTCTCATGCTTAACTTGGTTTCTGGTGGTTTTGTTTTTCTTTCTCTGAAACATTTGAGATAACTTAGAGGTGTAGATGGCATACTAAATAGGGCAAGCAAGCTGGGAAATGGTACAGAGCCCTTCTTAAAAGCCTTGACTGTATGCCCTAGTAATATGTTCCCAATGATCTTGAACTCCTGAGCTAGGTTTTTTTTCCACAGGTCAGACTACCAGGCACTTTAACAAAGATTTTAATCTACTTTCTGAAGAAAACAAGGTTTACGTAGTCATGTCTGGTTTAGGCTCCCAACAGGCTCAGAAGTTGTTGGCAAATTTCAATGAAATGTCAGGAAAATCGTAGTGTCAGAGACATTAAGCTTCCATTGGGTTTTGGGCAACTGGGTTAATAAAGTGGCAGAAGTTGCAAGTTGCATTTACCAGTAAGAACTTTCTCTGTGGCAAACATTGTAGTAGACACCAAAGAATCCATCCAAGAGATACAGATCTCTAAAAACCTTTAGAACCACGATGGCACAATTCATCCTATTTATTTGCTTGTGGCTTTTTATATGGTATCTTTTCTGGGATTATCCTGATATATATCAAGTAAATTCCTAATCTTGCAAGACTTTCAGGTCTTATTTTTCCCATTCTCTATCAACAGCATGGCCAGTCCTTCTTTTTAAGGACTAATATTCGTGCTTTAACTGGAAGCTTTAGACATGTTATGGGTCATTTCTCTAATATGTAATTCACTGGCACGTGAAGGAGGCGGCTCTGATGATCTGGTATTGTCCTCAAGGTTTTATTTAATTTGAAGCTAAAGCTCTCCTAGGCAATTTACCTGGTTCTGCACCATTAGTTATACAATAGGACTTTCACTTGTAGTTAACAAAGCCTGTTCTTAGAGTAATATCCATCTTGTGATCCTGAAGTACAATAAACATGAAAATCTATTTTCCCAATGAAAAAGGGTTTGTCTGGATTATTTTTTTTGAATTGAAATTTCTCTATCATATCTCCAAGGCTGCATCACTTAAAAGAAGAATATACTATATTCTAGAAAGATTTGGATCTATCAAAGCAAATTCCCTAATGGTAGCTAGAAATATCACCTAGTACCATGTCTACAACTGAGGGGACAAAATAACTGTGTTAGTCACACAAAGCACCACTTTTGATATAACATGAAAATTAATCAGCTGAGATCCATGTAGTTATCATGGCTAACTAGACTGATAACTTTTGAATCACATGGCAAAATTGTTTGTTCTCACAAAACATGCTAAGCTGATATAGAACATCTAATTTACGCTGTTTCTTAAATATTATTTTCTTTTTAGAAAAGAATATGGGTGAGAAAACGTGTTCCAGAAAGTCATCGCCTAATGCCTTGCATCAAATCTTCTCTGGATCGTAGTAAGACTGGTAAGTTGTTCAGCCTTGGTGCACTGACAAAACAAATCATTGTCTCTACATTTACACATTATCTTCAAAATCAGTGCAATGAAATGTCATACCAAACCTACCATATATATTCTCAGGGGAAAATCAATATAACGCATGGACTACAAAACCTACTAATGTAATAAAAAGAGGAGCATGTAATCCTAGCACTACAGAAATTTTGGTAACAGTTTTTAATTACAAATATCTGAAAAATGCTGTACTTTTCCTTACTAATTAATAAGGACTCAAAGTGGAGTGACATTCAGGAAAAAAAGTGTTTTCATCTTTTCTCTGCTTGTTAGCCCTGGGACTCCATTTTGATATCAGATCTGTGCAACTAAATCTGTGTGTTTCTAAAACACTCACTGATTTTAGAAAGGATTCCATGTAGATAATGTAAAAATCCATATTCATTTACCTATGGTGATACATAAAAGATTTTTATTTTATGGGTAGCCTCTTTTCACTACAGATTTCCAAGATTAGGTATGACTGACCAGAGCACAAAAATTTGTGCTGGTGACCAATTAGAATAAAATGAAAGTTGTCTAAATGGGGCTAGTAGATAAGTTTAATAATCAATAAAAGACATTTTCTTTTCAATAACAAAGAAAACATTTTTATTTCAATTTTTAATATATATTTCAGGGTCTAGTGTGTGTTTTGGGGGGGTTGCAGTTTTTCAGTTTCGTGTAACATTTTCATATAGAAACTAGGATTACAGAGAAAAGGAGTATTTTAGTACAAACACCTTGTTGAAGGCACTGTCAAATAGTTTTGGATTTTCCCCAAGTCTGATGAATATTCTAAAAAGAAATACACATTCTTGAAAAGCATTAAAGCAAAGAGGGTTGCCCGTATCCCCCACAAATGTACAGCCCGTATGTCCCCTACACACGGTACCTCCACTGACACGTGAGAAGCTGACAACTGGAAAAAGAGTGTCACACAAATAAGTTCATCAGAAAAGAATAGGCTACACTAGCATTCCTTTCAAGTTTTGTGCCTGTCAAAAAGTGAAAATTAAAGGTTCACTGAAGTTTCATTCTAGCTTTTTGTAAGTGTCAATGGAGGCCTGCTCTTCCCTATGATCTTAAGCATAACTGATTCTGAAAAAGGATGGCTGAATGAGGTCTCACCCTATATCAAACAAGGACTTTCAGTTAAGGTAAGCAAAGCTGAATAATAATTCACCACAGAGATTGCTCCCAGTTCTGCATGATGTGTGCACCTTTGCTTCTGCAGAACACTAACTCTATGTGAAGTGGTAACACCAAGAATTCCTTTACAAGAACTGACACAGGCATCTCAAAGCATTCAGCTGTGCCCTTGTGCTGGCTCCGCAGGTTTCCTATGTAGGTCACCATGTAATGTTTTACTGGTTCCATGGACCACTTTATATCAGAAAGTGACAATGACTGCTCCAGTTAAAATTTTAAATGGAGAGATAGGAAGTTAGAAGTTGAGACCACCCAGAAGATAAGAGACTTGCTACATATAATAGGAAAATGGTAGTAGGCTTTTAGCCATGTGTTGGAGGTAAAGTTTTTCTTAGAACTGACCAACAGGATGGGACAGGATGTTGTCAGGTTGCATGCTGCAGCTCCATTAGAGTCTACTTAATTTGTAAATAACGAGAGTGGAAAAAAAGCCCACAAGTCTTTTCTGGAAGCCTAACACAGCCAGCCATAATATAAATTAATGATCAGGTGATTTTTACTAATTTTTTTTTACTAATGTATGATAAATATACTCTTTCTCATTTCTTTAGGGATGAAAGGCTTGTTTCATTTCAATAAAAATAAGAGGAGATACAGGATCAGTGTAGTTTCCAGCTCACTTTGTCAGCCTACAGATATCTAATATACAGTTGCAGCCAGGTAAGTACTTTTATCACACGAGAAACTACCAGTTCAGGGATAATGGGAGCTAATTCAATGACCTCCTGCTCTGGGGGTTTTCTGGGATTTTGGTTTTGTTTGGGTTTTTTTTTTCAAACAGGGCAGCAGTGAAAGTCAGATTTGTTCTAGAAGCAAAGGAATTTGAGTAACACTGAACTGCTAGGAAAAAAAAAGTTCACATTTTTGTTATGAAAAAATTGTGACATGTCTCCATAGTATATAAAATATTCCGTTATGATTTTATAAATATCAATAAGAATGAGACAATTAATGTGTAATTGTGCCTGTAATGGGTCTACTTATAAAGTATACAGTGTATGAAGAACAACATGAGGATTTATTTTCAGCCAAGGAGTAACTGAAAGGCCAATGCTTTGAGTTGTCCATGTCAGAAAATTAATCCTTCCATTTCAAAAAGAAACATTTCAGGTTTTTTATGTTTGAGCAACTAAATTATCTCATAATTCTACAGTATATGAGATCTAGTGGAAGCCTCACTGAAATGGATCAGATCCACTACTTTCAGTGGGTCTTGAAGCAAATTCTGTCATATTAAAGATTTTAGCAACCAAAAATTTTATTTGGATGGAGTTAAATGACAAAATACTAAATATCAATCTTGATTTCATTTAATAAATTCCAGTATGTATGGTCTTGACATATGTGTGTTTTCAGATTTTCACTTAAGGATTTGAAGTTCAGTTGCATAATGTGATTTCATACATTGAAAGATTGTAAACAAGTTGAAAAAAACAACCCACAGAATCATTTTTTCCAAAAGACATTTTTGGTGAAGAATATCACTGTTAAATGTTTTTTTGACAAAATCGATTTGTTTGAAAATGTGAACTAGAGCTACCAGTTTCAAATGTCAGCTTAAAAATTTCTCAAACTGGGATTGATCTGTGGGCCGTCAGTTTGTTCTTCCTCAGTTTATGAAAAAAATTGCTAAAAGAAGCCAAGGGATACCAACGTGCTTTTATCTGCACTTCTTTGTCTGTGGTCGTGTTTTCAGTGTTCTAAATCATGAGCAGTGTCTGTGACCTATCTATAAATAACTGCAGTGGCTTCTGCTCTGAATCGTAGTCCTGGGTACTGAAGAAGGAAGGGTACAGCAGCTGTGCTGGAAGCAAAGACTTTGCATTGTCCCATCGGCTTGAGATCCTAAGCATTTGGAGGACAGGCCAAAGCCAACTTTTGAACATATGCCTTCAGCTGTTGCTGGGTTCTTCAGGTTCTCTCCTTAGGAAACTCTAAGTGATTTAAATCCCTTTCTGCTCACTTCATCTCTGCTTTTGCACTTATTTACTTGATTGACCGATGATCCAATTTTTAACTATAATCTTTTCTGCCATGGCAAAATTTAATGGCAAAGTTCCCAAGAAGCTTGTCCTTCAACTTTATTCAAAAGACTGCTTTTCTCCTTAAGATACTTTGCCTCTTTCCCTAGCAGGCAGGGCAAAGGACAAAAGGACAGATGCTGCTGAGGAGGTTTTACCTCCAATATGAGCTTTTTCACTTTCATAATTAGGTCCATCCCATGTGAATATTTTTTGCTCCCTCATGAGTTTTTTGGGAACATTTGAAGAAATAGGAGTCATAATGGAATGAATATTCTAGTTCTTATGTGTTCTTGATATGTTACCCTTAGGCAGGTCTTTTTTGCATATTTTAGACTTTTGTCTGTAATTTTGTGCTTTTAGAAGAAGCATTCAGGCTTAATATTCAATACTTCAGAACATTACATTGATTAACATGTTAGCTATCTACACTATTATATAGGCATTATGTATACAGACACACTATATATATTACAGTGTGCATGTTTTTATGCACATTATAATATGTATGTCGTAACACACAGATATACACAATTTTATAATCTACTTTTAGAAACTGCATTCTTTACAAACTACTAACAAAACCCCAAACCATTACATGACCTAGCATAGAAATGAATTTCTCCGAAAACATATATTTGGTTTTTTGGATTACAGAAGAGGATTTATTAAGTGAGTATAGTCTTTCAAACATACAAGAATAGTACAATTTTATTAAAGTTGTTAGTAACACAAAAAAGTAATACTTGTACTAAAACAACCAACACCTCCAAAGATTGCTGTACAGTTCAATAGCATTTCATAGGACTTCCAGATGATAATACATATTTTTTTGCAAGATTGTTCTTTTAGAATTTGTTCTACAAGCTTAAATTAACACAATTGGCAGTGAGGGAAGAAACAAGTGGTGGAGAGAAGGTTTTCCCTTATAGTCCAATTTAAAACATTTTGTTTTGCTTCATTTTCCTTCAAAATATGACTGCATTGAAAATTATGGCAGCTTTTTGCTTCCAGTGAGAACATTCCATATCAGATGAGTACAACGTGTTTTACTTTGGTGATCTAATATTTGCTTTTGATTATGTAACTTTTTTTACAGTTCATCTTGCTGAGAAATCTTAGGTTAAATTGACGTTCGACCATCCCCTAATTTTACATCACTTACAGCATTTGTACAGCATTTAAGGGGATACAGCAGATCCAGTGGTGATGAGTGAAAAGCATCAGAAATCATGTGTGTGTTGGATTTATGCCTGCTGGGCTCACTGTTGTCAGTGGCAAAGTTCCCACTGACCATAAAGTCGCATGCTCGGGTGCAGCTGTTAATGTTGTTTGCTTTTTGTTCATGAGGAAAACACCAAGATATGAAACAGGGAAGAAACATTTCATTAGGGTAATTGTGATCTTCAAGAAGTCTAACGACATTTTAATCTAACTGCAGCTGCAGCATTGACTGTTTTCCTTTACACATGAAACATTGATTAAACATCCTGTACAAAAAATATCTGACCTTTCTCTATTTGCATTTCAAACAATACTTGGCCTTTATTGTACTAGTAGTACTGTTTACAATGCTAGGGGTAACAGAAAAGGGGTAGAAAACTTCTTTTTACAGATGTTAATGGATTGATGAGACAAGCAATGTTCCTTTTGGCTTAATTTTGTCTCTATTTAGGATGAGGATGTGTGAAATGGGCTACTAACTTTTTCATATTGGGCCTTTCCTAGTCTGCTAAACATCGAAAGCATGAAAATGTTAAGGTATTTTAAGGGCAGATCCCAAGTATTCACCACTGAATAGAAGCTGGAAGAATCAGTAACAGTTCTGTAAGAGAAACAGTGTTTTTCCTAATAGGTGTTGACTGTGGCTTGAAGCTCAGGCTTTGTTGGATTACCAAAAATTCCTTCCTTTGTATTACTGATTTGAAATATTTCTTCATCAATTAAAATAAGGTAGGCTATACAGTCATCGTGTTTCAAACAATCCAGAAAGAGAATCATAGTACCCAATATGAATTACTCTCTAATATTTGTAAATTACTGAAACTGTAATCTCTTCAGGGCAGTCACTATCTACTATGATGTGTTTGTACAATGCATAGAATAACGCACCTTTTTTTTTGCCTACTGTCTTTGATTGCCTACTATCTCAATACAAACTAAGTAACATCACTATGATTCCATCATATTTCCTTCTTCTTGAAATCAGTTTTGTCACAATTCACAAAATAACATCACCAGGATTCAGAATTATCACTGCCTTAGCCATAATATGAGAACTGACAGCAACAAGAAACACTATTCTTTCTTCTGAAAGGGAGTCTCCTGATGAAAGTAAAATTTAAGACCTTTGAAAAGCCATTTACTATTTATAATTGATGTGGCTCTGTGGCAGGTAGTGCATTCTTAAAATATAAGTGTCTAACATTGATATCGCTTAGGTGAGTAAAAGGAGTTGTGGGCATTAGCAGACCAGGTAATGAACCATGAGTTCTACAGATACTGAAGTTTAGAAGGTTATTGTGGAAGCCTGGACACAAAACACATTTGAAATAAGTCTGCTAACTCCAAATAGATAGATCTTCGCTATAAATACTGAATTCTTAATTCATGAAAATGCCTGCATAATTATAACAGTAAGAGCACCACTTATAGCAATAAATAATATGTAATAAATATTAACTAGAAGTACATTTCCCTATTCAAGTATTCTTGTTGGTACTGTGGTGAGGAAGTTCATGGGAGACTGAGATGAAATCAAGACTCAGACCATGGTTTGTAGACATTCGGTATTTGACTGCCAAGTTTTAAGATTGGTCTGTAAACCACATTCCTATTACTTGTTCTTGTGCTTGTGATTTTTAAAATCAACCTCCTAAATGCATAAAGTGTATAGCATTTTAAATATTGAAAGTACTGTAGAGGCATTACCGTTTATAATGTCTCTTTTATTTCCCCACAAAAAGAATAATTGCTTATTCCTCACTATCTTTTTTTTCCCCCCTTCAGTGAAGTATTACCTTCAGTAATTCAGTGCTGAATACTGAAAACTTGCGGGACCTCCCAAGTTAAGTGCCTGATTTGATTTGATGAGAATCTTTCTCTGTTTGTCCTAACTGTGCTTGGACAGACTGAAGAATGTCATGTTATGAAGCGGAACTGTAAGTGCTGGAGACAAGAGGGCAAGACTCACAGCTAAACACGTGGGAAAAAAAGGTCTGAGAGAATGAGGTCCAAAACTGTTAAACAGTAGGTTTAACAGCTACTGAAATCCTTGTCACCCTCTGCACCTTTCAAAGTGTTCCTCAGGTGCAAGACCTAAGCCTCCATTTTTACACATAGTCTTTCCCCGTGTCTGACTGCTTGCTGCCAGGCCTACTCAGTTAAATCTGAGTACTATCTTAATACTTCTGACTTCTCCCAGCCTTTTCTCTCCCCCATCTCCCCATGCCATCTCTTCTGGTCCTGAAAATTACAATCCTTTTTCTGCCTCAGGATTGCAACATTCAATTTTGTTTCATAGCTGTGTAGCTTTCAGTCTTCTCTGATATAAGATTGATAATTTAAGTGGGGAATCATCATGTTTATAATATGTATGATACATAAAACACTTCTCCAATTTCTTTCCTGCTATTAGAATCATTTTAATAGGAGAAAAGAAGGAATTAGAAACTGACTTCCAGCTGGAAAAGAACTATAGTCATAGTGAAAGTAATTATTTGATTTTCCTTTGATTCTGAAATTCTAAATAGGGATCTTGAAAAAGCACTTTAATGCTGCACAGAACTGCCCATTCCTTCAACATTCCTTAACTAAAGACTTGAGGGAAATAGTGTGCTAGCGAAGAGTAAGAGCTTTCCTTGTTTGCTCAGTGAGTGTTTGCTGAGCAATAAATTTTTTTTTATTAGTGTGTGATTGGAAAGTAATCTTATGATGAAACGTGCTCAAGTATTTTCAAGTTTGTTCAAAAGGAAATTCTTGATCAACAGGAGTGGTCTTACGTGTGATCCCAAAGGAAACTTTCCAGTGCCTAAGTAGAGGAACATATGCCAAGGTGAAATATTCTATTATCAGATATAAAATAGCAACTGTTGGTTGGTTACACTTTAGTAATCAGTCATCTTAAAATTATAGATCAATCTGTCTTTGATTCCTACACACTCCTACACAGTGAGATATTTTCTCTGTACTGTTCTATTTTGCTTAATTTTCCATATTGTTCTTAAGTACCTAAGAGAGTCAAGGGGTTTTGGCTGAATCTGGAAAGAGTACCCAAACTATTAAATGGAGAATTTCTAATCTGCCCATATATTTAAAATGTTACAGTCTTCTATCAAAATATTAATCCAGGTGTGACAAGTAAAAGCTGAAATTCTTTATACCGCCTTTTATTGACCATCAAGCAGATGTACAACCTAGTTAAAATGCATAGAATATGATATGAAAAAGATCAGTCCTCTTTAAACTGTTCCTTAAGATTGACAACACATATCATACGTAACCCATATGCACACACACTTGATATCATGTCATAGTAATGCAATATAAGTTAAAAGACCACAAGGAGTCAGAATAATGTTTCCAGGATGCTGTAGGAATCAGGAAAAATTTAACACACAGTATAACTATTTGTTTTCCTGTCCTGTGTGAAGAGAATCATCTCTGGGTGATCACTAAAGAACAAAACCAGGACACCATCAACTAGCAGCCATAAATATCTCCTAGCTACAGTTAAAGAAAAGTTATATTCAAAAGCCAGCTGGACATAGTTATGACCAACCATCTCTAGATGACTCTGCTTGAGCAGCGGGGTTGGACCAGATAACTTCCAGAGATCCCTTCAATCTCAACGGTTCTGTGATTCCAAAAATGGAATTTATGAAGATGAAGCCTTTACCTAAATGGAATTCAAAGATAAGTGTTTGTTATGCTTGAAGGCTAGCATTTCATGGCATTTTCAAACTCCTTACTGAAAGTGTAAATCTTTCCTGTCTAATCCCATGACATTTATCTGCTTCCTTTGCATACTTCATTAGATAGACAATATCTTTATATGCTTCTCTACAAACAAAAAAAAAAAGTCTCAACTCTGAGGTTTATTCACAGCTGCAGAGCTATAAGGCTTGTATTTTGCTAACAAACTATTGCAACTAAATTGCCTGCCTGAAAAAAAACCCACCAGTTTTATTTTTATTAACTTTAATTAAAATTTCCTGGAAACATATAAAGCTTTTTATTACAAAATCATAGAATTGTTTGAGTTGTAAGGAACCTTAAAGATCATCTCGTTATGACCCCCCTGCCATGGGCAGGGACACCTCCCCACTAGAGCAGGTTGCTCAAAGCCTGGCCCTGAACACTTCCAGGAATGGAGCATCCATGACTTCTCTGGGTAACCTGTTCCAGTGCCTCATCACCCTCACAGGAAAGAATTTCTTCCTAATATCTCATCTAAATCCCCCTTCTTCCAATTTAAAACTGTTGCCCCTTGTCCTGTCGCTACACTTCCTCTCAAACAGTCTTAAATTAATTTTCATTATCTTAAATGAATTTTCATTAGAACTTTGATCCAGCAGAAATCCAGTCCAGTAATGGAGCTTTTTAAGTATACTACTAAGTGCAGCAATACATACATATTTGGGAATTTATCACCCATTACTGCATGAAGTATATGCTAAAAATGGGATAGCAGGAAAGGACAAAGTGGGTGAGCACTAAGACACAAGGGTTAATTTCAGTCTTTGAGTTATAATTTCAAGGAGAATTTTGATGCCTTTGTTGAAATACAAAACAAGCACTAAGACAGTTTACTCATCAGCTGCAGATTCTTTGGGAAGATCAAGACAAAATTCTGTATCAGAAAGTGACAATTCTTGTTTGGGATCCCTATCCCAGGTCTAGACGTCGTTGAAAAAAGTTTAGTCTAATAAACTTTAAGGGGCAGAGCAGATGTTTTTAAGATAATTATATTAAAGAAAATGCAGCTTTGTGCTGGAAAAGGTCTGATTTTTATTTGTTAACTAATTGAATTATTGCTGTATGTGTGTAAAATGGGTTTTCAAGTGTATGTATTGCTGACGAAGCCATCTCTGGGATAAGACAGACCTATTGGTGCCATTAAATTTCCCACTTCTCTTTTCAGAAGTTTCTTCAGAGGCATATGTATCTTACATTTGGTGTTGTGAATTGCAAAACATCTGCATCATTTGGAAGTCAAACAGTGCTCTGAAAAATACATTGATTATCATTTCATTATGAAAATCTCTTGCTCTAGAACCATTTGTGAACTGCTGTAGTAAGTCTGTAGCCAAGTGCAATAGAGAAGGTAACACTGTTGTGTATTTCTGGATAAAGGATTGGGTAATAAACACGCTTATGGCTATCAATCATATAAATGTCATGAGGCAGGAAAGCAGGTAATTTAAAAGGAAAGTGGCTGTTACTGCTGACTGATAATTTATCTTCTAATCTAATTTTCTGTGGCCAAAGATAGCAATAACTCTGAAAAGGCCTCACCATGATATTTGGTGCTTACCACTTCTAACCACAAGTTCTGAGTATAACTTCAGCACTTAATTTAATTTCAGTTATACTGTTGTATTGCCTCTACTTAATAATATGTGTTCTTCTACAGTGCCTGTCCTGTAGGTTTCCTGTCTCCCAGAAATTATAGCCCTTAAAGATCCCAATGCCACATCTTTTTTCCAAGAAAAACTTAACAATGCTGAAGAGACAGTGGTCTAACCCACAATTCAAAGTACAAAATCACTTAGTCTGTGACAAAAGCACAAAAAATTCCTCAGCCCCCCAAAAAGGTGTATAGTGTAGTTTTTAAAAATTTTAACCTATCATGAATCATAGTCTTGAGTCAAGTTCAGGAACTAAACTGAAAAAGGAAAAAAAAAGTTTTAGTAAAGAGGGTGGCAAATACAAGCATGCTGCAGTTTGCATAGGACACCTGTCACAGAGCTGTTGACATATGAAACATAGGAAAGTATGAAACTGATTATATCCCCCAAAATCTCTTTCAGAAGGTAAGCAGGTGGCAGCTAATTCTCCTTTACACACCCATTTTGTATATTGAAAGCTTGAGGGTGGGGCAACAGTTTTAAATTGGAAGAAGGGGGATTTAGATGAGATATTAGGAAGAAATTCTTTCTTGTGAGGGTGATGAGGCACTGGAACAGGTTGCCCAGGGAAGTCGTGGATGCTCCATTCCTGGAAGTGTTCAGGGCCAGGCTTTGAGCAACCTGCTCTAGTGGGGAGGTGTCCCTGCCCATGGCAGGGGGGTTGGAACTAGATGATCTGTAAGGTCCCTTCCAATCTGAACCATTCTATGATTCTGAGGCAGCAAAGGGATGCAGGCCTTGAGCACATAACCCACCTAACGCTTGTCACATGATTTGTAGAGGGACTATTTGTGGAGAAAGCTGTAGAGAAGCTGCAAAGGTGGGAAGGAGTGAGATTAATGAGATTAAATTAGGTTCAGTTTCCTTGGATTGACCATGCTCTCCCAAGAGACAGGCTGAAGTGAAACAGCTGTGTCCTGCCTGAGAACCACACAGGTGGGCTCAAAAGGATCCTTAGAAGATGCTCTGCATGGAACTTCCCTCTGTGGAAGTATTGCCCTGTATAATGAGCCTTCTGATCCGGAAGCAGGCTTTAAACTTAGAAAATGGGGTCCACTAATTGCAATTTCCATTTGTAGCACTGCTACAGTCAGAAACACCAGCTTTTAAATTTGGTGCTAGCGTAAAACAGATTTTAGTGCCATTTTTTGTAAATAAATAATGGATTTGTATGTGGGTTTCACAATTGTTTGCCCGAAAGATTGGTTCTTACCTAACTGGATGGCTGGACAGCTAGCTAGGTATTTTCAATAGCAGGGGATTAAAGGTGCTCAGTGCTTCTTTGTTAGTTGAAGTACAGCTAGGACACTGCTGGCAGGAACATCTAGTATTTGTTTTATCTGTTGTGTATTGCTTAACATTGGCTCTCATTTATGTTTACATGGATCCCTAAGAAGGAATGTTACATATCTATCAATTCGATGTTACAAAAGAAGGGCGATTAGAATAATAGCAAAATGATGTCTTTATTTCACTAGAGATGCAAAAAGATGACTAATTTTTTCTAAGTGAAGTCAAAGTGTAAGTGTCGTATAAAGACCTTTATAAATATCTTTGAGGTTAAATAGCAAAGTAAAATAGAAATATTTTAATTAAAGAAAAAACCAATGGTCTGTTCTTTTGATCCCAGGATCAAGAGGCTGGCTATGAGTGAGTTTCCTACTTCTCTGTAGGGAACATCCTTTTAACTTAGAGTTGTTGGGATGAAATGTAATCTTACAGCATAAAAGTTGCTAACAGTGACTCATTTCAGGCATTCTCTTTTCTTCTTGCTTTCATAGTTATTTCAAATACCTGAAAAGAAGGGATTGAAGAGATATATCAATGATAGCAAACTGTCTTAATTTAAGCAGTCTGCAGTGAATGAGCAGCCTTCTGTAAATTCTGCTTTTCAACTCATGGAAATTGTCACTTCACTGCTCTGTCTTCCTTGTTATGCTAAGCAGGTTATTGCCATTCTCTACAACCCAAATTAAAGTCTGTGTCCTGGAGAGACAGTCTAACTCTGAAGGTGTAACCATCCATTTTAAGAGCTCTCTTTAGAAGCCTAATCCCTAATGGAAAGAAATGCAGGGAGGGCGTAAAGACAAAAAAAAAAAAGCATACAAAATGCACAATAATAAAATTAAATTATACTCATCTGGATCGCATTCAAATTAAGATGTGATACTTTGCTTAACAGAATGGGGTTTTTGTATTTTCTTTTTATTGTTTATATAACTTTCTACCATCACCCCAGGATGTTGTAGGGTTTCTTATCAAAAATATTTAATTGCTTATAGTTGGGATGCTTACAGTGAATTTATAGAAATTCTGACCTAAAATTTACAGTAACATTCCCTGTTATAACATATTCTGAGAAATTTTTGAGTATTTTTAAGTGGGGTAAAAACGGGGCTAGAAACTCTTTTGATTCTAAAATCACTTGTATATATTTTGGGCAACACAACTCTCCAACTTCAATATAAGACCATTTCAGGTCTTTTCATGAAGTAAAAATACAAGTAATCTGAAGTATAAAGTAGATTTTATCATTATTACCATTATTGCACGAGAATGACATTGTACAATTGATTGTAGAAGTGTTGCCAAAGGTACATATCAGATAGTATTTAAGCAATCTTGGAAAAAACTACACAGCCTTGTGTTTAAAAGAGTTCGTAGTTTTACCTTTACACAAAGAACATGGTTTGGAAAATTCTTAGTCATTCTAAATATAGCCAAGATTTTTACTATTGAGCTGATTTTGCTGGATTGACTGAGAGCCACATCAGACTAACTTTTGGTTGGCTTTTTTTTAGTAGTGAAATTTGAGAATTCCAGTAATTCTTTGTGGAATGCAGAATGAAAACCACTGTAAATTTCTAAGAAGTCCTGAGAAAGCTTCAGAATGTAGTCTCTTCATATGTGGTGGTATCCCACACAATATTATCCTAGGGCATGAGAAAAATGCCAACTATTTCAACATATGTTTTTTCGACATACATTTATCTTCTTTTCACAAGGACCTCAGTAGCCTTTTAATGAAGCTATAACTTCAGAACTTGCTTAGAAGGCTGTTTCTGATGTTGTAATAAGTTCTCTGTAGAAAACATTTTCAAGTAAAAGATAATTTGCAACTCTGCTTATAAGGAGAAAACAGCCAATAATAATCTTTAGTATAAATAGATTTATGAGCTCTCTTGATATGCTTTTGTTGTAGCAACAGCTGTGAATGAATATTGTTTGAAGTAAACATCTTTTCCTTGCGGAAACGTTGTCCAGCTGCACAGAGTTTCAACATATGTCCCAGTGTCCTGACTATTGTGCAAAAACTGATCTGGAATACCTCCTGGCACCATCTGAGGAGTTAAAACAACTTTTGGGGTGAGAATTATTTTGCCTTTTTAGATGAGAAAATATATTTTTTGTTGTTGTTTTACCAAGTAATTATATTTGCTCTAATTGTAGTTATAACTGATCTGTTTGATACACTGTAGTTTATTAACAGAAAACTTTGATACAGAGTTAGGGTTGCCAGGAGATACAATTATACCCTTCTGGAATGACTTGTTCAATTAATTCTAAAACCTCCACTGCACAGTCAGAAGTTATGACTTCCAAAGAACTATTTGAAGAGCCATTGGCTGTTGGTGATTTCCTCCTTGTTTAGGAGAAAATGGCATCTTTGGCATAGTTTGGTCTTACTGTCAATCAGAAGACAATGGAGATCCTGTACAAGCACAAGTTGTCCCAGGTAGATCTTTATAATTTATTAGTGATATAAAATGCTAGAGGATGAGGTCCTAAAAAGGAATTATGTCAAGTGATAAAAATACAGTACAGCCAGGGGATTTTGGATAAGTTATCTTATCCAAATGCCTGATACCTACTGCTGAGAAAATTGTTTAGGGTAAAATGTATTCCTGTCACTGTCCTGCAGTAGGTAGCGTAAGAGAGAGAAATGTTGTCTGAAGACATCAGTAAAAATTTTAAATTTTGAATGGTACATGAAAGCAGGAAGCCTCTTACAGAAAAAAGTAGCAGAAATTATTCATAATGATCTCATTTTCTTCAAATTAGTTGTAGCAAGCTTGCAGAGGAACAACCAAAGGAAATACAGTTTAATCTCTCATTTGTTATCTTGTGACTAAAAGAAGGAAAAAAAAATATCTTGCAAAATGTGATGTAAAAAGTCACAATTAAGGTTAATGAGCAGACGAATTTCCCAGCTGTCATAACTGATAATGATTAACATTTGCTATTTAGTATTGATGCCTTAGAGGATTGGGGAGTTCCATGTACTACTAACTGGATAAATATTAAGTGACTTGAATGCTTTCAGTTTGACCAAAAGCATGGTTTGACTTCTCAGTACTCCATTTAAAAACAATAGACTCTATCAATTTTAAGAAATATTAGGATTTTTTGTTGTTGTTCTTGGGAGAGAAAATTTTGGCTTATTGGGAAGCTGATGGCTCAAAAGATGCCAACCTGTGACTAAGAATATTATTGTATTAGTGCAAGACTATAGATTTCAAGCTAACTGAAGGAAGTATAGGAGTGTTAGGGAAAGGCAATTTTTAAATAGAATGTTTTTTCAGTTTTATCTATTACATATTATAACATACTGCTACAATACAATGTTACCATTGTTTCTGCCATATTAGAAACATTCTAATGACATAAATATATTTAAAATTTATCTTAAATTCTCTTTATCACTTTAACGGGATCTGCCATTTTTGGTAGAACAACCATTAAGGTTGTGTAATGATTACTGACATGCAATATTTCATTTTGAAAATCCTAGTGCAATTACCTCCTGAAAGGTATTGAATAAACAAACCTGTAAGCCGATAACTTCTTAAACACAGAAGTACTGTGTTTGAGTCTAATTCAGGTTCCTTCAGAAATACTGTCACTGTATTTTAAAATTTTCTTTTGCGAAAGCAAATTGACATATAAGAAGTTTGTTGCAGTTGTTTTCCTCAACTGTAACTTGTGAAAGGAGTGCATTCAGAGTACTTAAAATGTTTTTATTTTTGCTGGGGGCAATACTTATAACTGTGGGGGTTTTCATATTTTTTTATTCTAATGACCATTTAACATTTTCTGATGGACAATAGAGTTATTTATCTTTGTTACTTTTTGGTTTGGTATCCTGAGATCCACAAGCTGAACACTTGATTAGGGCATATGATAGTCGAACCTGTAGACATGCACATAAAATAAGCAGTATTATATGAATAGGCTCACCTGTTTGATGTAGGAAGGTGGATAAGATCTAAACTGTTCCAGTTAGAAGTACATACATTCTGATTACTCCTTAAGACTCCAACGAATGCAACAAAAATATGCCTAAAGTGCATGGAATACAAGATATGAGTAGGTATATACAGCAAATACACTAGGTAGAAATAGGTGTATTTGACTCTGTAGATGTCTCCTGGTAAATTGGCAAGTCCTAGAACTCTAGAACACTCAGTGTAATTTGCAATGGTTTAAAAACCAAACCATCTTTTAATTTTGCTTATTTAACTTTTCATAATCAGTCCTTGATACACAAAGCAATACCTGATTTTTTTGTGAAATGTAGATATAAATAAATTAAAATGTCTCCCTATTACAAATGGTAGATTGAACGTTTTACCTTTCTTGTATCACAAAAATTGTAACATCTGGATTTTTTATGTGGCTAGTGCTCATTCTGTGTACCTGCCAACACAGAATGAATGTGCAGTGCAAACCACAAAAAAACCCTGCATTGGCTGAACAAGCAGAGTTAGGAATTTAAGTTAGGATAATAAACTGTATAGGAATGAACACATAAAGCAATGTGATTATATTTTATTAAAATGTTATTTTATTATTACATTCTATTGGGTGTCATAATATAATAATACATAACCATATTGTTTATTATAACTTTATTATTATATTCTAACATAACCATAGTTCTCATCATTTTATGTGATCCAACATAGAACATCACCTCTCATACTAGAGTTTGACCAGTGTCTATTCAAAAGCAACATTATTAATCTATCATCATATAAAACAACTGTGCGTGTTTATATAATATAAGACCAGTTGTTCTCTGAGTACCCAGCCCCCTAAGCTGGAACACAAGGATGGAGAGCAGTACAAAGCCCTCATAATCCAAGAGACAATTTTAGTGAGTTGCTAGACCACACAAGTCTATGGGGCTGAATGGGATACACCTGGGAGCACTGAGAGAGCTGAATGGAAGTGCTCATCAAGCCATTTTCCATCATCTATCAGCAGTCCTGGCTAACTGAGAAGGTGCCAGTTGACTGGAAGATAGCAAATGTGATACCCATCTACAAGAAGGGACAGAAGGAGGATCCAGGGAACTACAGGTGTGTCACGCTGACCTGGGGAAAAATTTATTAAGAAGATATTCTTGAGTGTCATCATGCAACACATGCAGAACAGCATCAGGCCCAGGTGAATGGAGTTAAATCCAGTTGGTGGTTGGTCACAAGTGGTGTTCATTCCCCAGGGCTCAGTATTGGGTTTGATTCTGTTTAATATCTTTATCAACAATCTGGATGAGGACTTTGAATGCATCCTTAGTAAGTTTGCAGCTGACACCAAGTTGGGTGGGAGTGTTGATCTGCTTGAGAGCAGGAAGGCTCTACAGAGGGATCTGGGCAGGCTGGATTGATGGTCTGAGGCCAGTGGGATAAGGTTCAAGGCGGCCAAGTGCCAGGTCCTGCACTTGAGTCACACCAACCCCCTGAAGCACTACAGGCTGGGGGCAGAGTGGCTACAAGAAAGACATTGAGGTGTTGGAGTGGGTTCAGAGAAGGGCAACGAAGCTGGTGAGGGATCTAGAAAACAAACCTTAGGAGGAGCCGCTGAGGGAACTAGGGTTGTTTATCCTGGAGAAAAGAGGCTGAGGGGAGAACTTGTCACTGTCTGTAACTACCTGAAAGGAGATTGTGGAGAGATGAGGGTTGGTCTCTTCTCCCAAGTAACAAGTGATATGACAAGAGGAAGTGGCCTCAAATTGCACCAAAAGGGTTATCAAGCATTGGAACAGGCTCCCAGGGAAGTGCTTGCATCATCATCCTTGGAGGTATTTAAAAGACCTGTAGATCTAACATTAAGGGATATGGTTTAGTGGTAACTTGGCAGTGCTTGGTTAACAGTTGGGTACTTGGATTTGATTATCTCAAAGGTCTCTTCCAACCATAATGATTCTATGAACATTAAAAAAATATAAAATTCATTTTTATCAATTTGGGTTAGATAATGTTAAATTTACCATCTGGATAGAGCAAAGGGAACACCAGAAAATACAGATTCGTAAGAAGATTGAATAATCAAAATGTAAAATAAAGCACATTATATATATGCTTTTTAATACATGTAAAATATATTTTTATTCATGTGCATATATATGGGTTGCATGTTGACCCTCTGAGCATGAGATAATTTTCCATATCATGTATTATGCATTTATTTAATTTGAAAGGCACAATCACAGAAAGATATAGAAAGGTTTGGCCTAAACAACTTTGGCTAATTCTCAGCTCTATTTCATCAGCTTTAAAGAAGGTAATATTTTGTATAAAAGTGGAATCACAAGGTAGGAAATCAGAATTTACTGAACCTCTTTTTATGCTGAAGAAGCTAATGGCACAGGGAGAAGTGATGTAAAGCGAAAGAGTGTCAGACAGCTTCAAACTTTGTTAAAGCCTGTAACTTTGACAAATGCTCTTCTGCTCAACAGAAATTGCAGATAATCCTTTTTATGCTGTAAAAGTGGTTGATGTGAGACATATGAAAGGAAAGTTGCTGGAGGATATATTAAGCCACATAGCAGGTTGGTTTATCTGGGTGACTACAGATTTTCTGTAACAGTACATGGTGATTGAACTCCAACCTGTGTATATTGAATTGGAAAGCCTGGAGGAGCACTGAGTCTCACTAGGGGAAAAAAAACCAAAGGGACAAAGTTTGAGTGGTTCAGGATGTGGGATTACAGTCTAGGGGTAAAACCATCCTGTTGTTTCTTCTTGCCTAGGGAATTTGAATATGATGAGAGACTAGCTGCACAACAAGACAAATCTTAAGTAAATACTCAGGTTTAGAAACCTGAAAGAACTGTGGGGACATCCTACTGGAATATAAACCCATTTATGTTCCCCAGGGAAATTAGATTATGAAGTAATAGGATGAAAGAATGAATTCTTTTCTTGGGTAACATACCATTAGTCACAGCTGATAGGAACTCTGGCGTGATCCATTTCTGTTGGGCACATGCTTTCTCAAATGAACTCTAATAAACTAGTTGAGGATGTTCATAACATAATTTCATTTCTTTTGTCCATGAGAACATGTTCTAAAGATTATACCTCACATCTTGGATAACTCCTGGCATTTCTTCAACTGCTTTCCTCCCCATTCACCATCTGGCTGAGACTTTAAAGCTTTAACCTAATAGTCACCATGCATCTCTGAAAAATCTGATTCGGAGTTGGAAGAGAACCAGTGCAAGGCATTGTTTGTATGCTAAAGTTAAAATAAGTTTCTTTAGCCTTAGGTATTTCTCAAGAAATTTCCCATAAATCCCCCTGATTTCTGTTTATGCTCTAACTTCATTTCTTTTTTCCCTATATGTTTTTCACTTTTAGAGGCAGTGGTGTGCTTATGCTACAGTACAGATAAATAGGTCATTTAAATGGATGTTTTATTCTTTATTATATTTGCCCATCTTCTCCCCCATTTTTACAAATCAAATTGATTCTTGATCAGCTTAACTTAACCAAGAAAATATCGCCTCTAATAAGATTTTTCTTCTTTATGTCTTTATTTAAGGTGTTGATTCCTTACACCACAGGTGTTCCTCCCCACATGGGGAGGAAGAATTCCAGAACTAAGACAGGTTAGGGATGGATCTTCTGGGAAGCACTACTGAGAGAAGGACCTGGGAGTCCTGTTAGATAGCACACTTCCATGCACCAGCAATATGCTCTTGTTGCCAAGAGGGCCAATGGGATCCTGGGCTGCATAGGGAAGAGTGTCACCTTGATCAGTCTCCTAATGTTGCACATCTGGTATGCAGTGCTGTTTCTATTGCTAGTAAGGTATGCCTTCGTATGGATGGCTTAATTTAAAGGCCACTTTGGATAAAAATCAATACTATGTTTATTCTCAGGAACACCAATACTGACTTAAGGATACAATGAAGTTCGTGTCTCTTCCTTTGGCTTCATCCACTTGTTCTGAGCAGCTAGTTCATTCTCACATTCTTAACCCCCCTGCCAAGACATCCCGTCATGACCTTGGCTCAGGGATTTAGGATGGGAATTTCCGAAGTCTTCTGAACACTTCATTGGTGCCTATTAGAAGGAATACATGAATGATCTGACTGTAGTTGTGGGAAGCACTCTGAAATACCATGTTTAACTTTGAAATTGCAGTTTTATCCTTATTTCCAGCCAGCCCCAGCCAAATTCTGCTACCTATAAAGAACTGATGTAGTACATTCACAGTGAGTTGGAATAATTTTGCTTTCATTGTTATAATTTAAAGTGGCTTTCACTTCTTCTCTTTCCTCCTCTTTGCTTTTCCTGTAGTGGATGTTTCATTTCTCCTGTCTTTCCAATACTACAAAGAAAAGGTTGGCAACTTGATCACCTTTGAATATTACTGTGAGAAAAGCAAATCTTACTATATTGGAGTTATTGATAATTACACCTGGGGTAAACTTAGATAACTTAATTATAATGTTGTTCCTATATATCTGTTCCATATTCTTCCTATGAGAAATGCAACAAAATACTAACAGCTCCATCCTGTTCTGGTGTTGCCCACATTAAACTAGGAGAGGATGGCAGGCAGAGAAAGAGATTGGCAAGGATAACAAGGCAGTTTGGGTTTAGTGGGCAGTAGAACCACAATGTCTGTGATGAAGCTGTCTGGACAAATGAGTTGACTAACAATTGTACATTAAATTTACATACTTGGAATCAGTAGTGATGTGATTAGCTGGTGCTATGAGTTATAGGAGAGCTAATTTGCTACATGCCTCTGTCCTAGCCAGTTTACCTGGACACCCTAAGCTACTGGGCAGTAATTTTCTGTGTAAATGCAAATGTCCCTTGTTTTACAAAACATAAACTGTATTGGCTTCTACAGTTATACTTGGCTTCTATTATACTTTGGATCTGGACCCTTGGTTGAAGGATTGAAACAGTTGAAACACTGCTTTAACTATAGAGAATGCCTGTTGGTACACATAGCAAATACACTGCTTGTCCTGTGTTACCACTGTACATTGAGGCATACTGACTTAAACATTCATTGTCTCTCCGAGCTTTCACCACATAGAGCTGGAATGAATCCTAGAGTATGTTTCTAACTATTATTTTCCTCATATAGCCTTATGAACAAGATGGATAATCTGAAATTGCTGCTGAGCCCCCAGTGACTTCACTGCAGGCAAAGAATCCCCTTTTTATATATATTCCCCCAAACAGTAAAGCTCCCAACAAAGAGGTGTAGCTGCAGTTCAGAATTTGCCTTTTACCACAGCCATTAATGATTCTGGCTTTCACAAAGTTCTCATTTCCAAATTAACTAGCATCAGTTAACACATCAAATTTCTTAATGGGAACGTGAATGGAGAACAAGATAAAAGGACTCATACCATCACTCACATCCAATGGGAGTCACCTATTTCTGCCTGAGCAAAACAGACCATCAGCTGGAGACCTGCAGAACTCTATTAGCTTGTCCTTTGCTTGCTCTTAAGCTGCTGGCTTCTCACTGAAAGCATCTTGCCTGTTGAAATAGCACCTCATTGGATAAAGAAAGGACAAGTGGACCACTGCTACTGGGCAGTGTTTAATTATTAGAGACTTATGCATCCACATAGGCAAATGCCTAATAAGGGCCACTTAGTATGTAAAAGTTTAATTTAGGTATCAGGAGAATATTCCTTCTGTGTGTTCTCAACAGTGATAAATACCATATTACTGGCTTAATTAAATCACTGTATAACCTCAGTCAGAAATTGAACTGACTTAAAAATATGTGGGGAAACTGTCAGATGCTACTTTTAAGGTTCAAGTGTCTCCTAGGGGAATTAAATTGATAATTCATACCATGCTCTATAATTGTAAAAGACAGTTGGACGTTGCAGAAACTGATATCTATTGATCATGCAGCATAGATGGACTACTTAAAATCTGGACTGCATAAATTACTGGTTAAAGTCCTTATGTGTTTTAAGAGGGAAGTATTTTAGCTAATAGTCCTTCTATAAATATCCTGATCCAGAACTGACTTTAAACTGCAGTACCTAATCAACAAGTGTTCAAATATCCAGAGCCACTGGAGGCAGTGTTCTATTGATGAACAACCAGTATTTACCTTCAGGGTCTAATAAAACAACAAGAAGGCAGAGGATGTCAGACATCATCTGCACTAGCGCTACTTGCATTATTCAGTTAAAATACAGGCAGAAACATGGATAATGAATATGAGGAAATGAAAGGAAAAATAGATTTTAAATTATTGCAAACTCGGTGCAATATATAGTATCATTTAGTTCAAAACTTCTGTGAAAGGGCAGTTTTCTTATCTTACAATGTCAAAAAGTAGAGTTATTTTTCTTTCTGAACATAGACACACTCTGCTATGAGTCACCTTAGTCCCAAACTGAGTTGAATTAATTGGAGAAAATACATTATTAATCTTTTTCTTAACATTTACCAACAATAGTTGGTAAAGATTAAATAGTAAATGCCATTTGTTTATTTCTTCTGCGGTACCTCTGCCAGTGTTTAATACTAATATCAAATAGGCTTATGAATTTACCAATCAGTTAGCCTATGTCACCTGGAAGATGACATCCACTGTGCTCACATTTGTATTCTTTCTCTTGTAGGTTACTGGAGAGTCCACTCCTCAGAGTGCAGAAGATTGGCTGCTTGGAGTAACCCAGCAATAAGGAAGTACCAGCCAGTGTATTTGTTGCCATAATGAGATTGAGAACCTCCTTTCTGGTAAGTGGAAAGCTGACTGACTCAGTCATTTATCTAATGAAGATAGAGAAATGGAGGTCCATGGAGGAAAGGATTACTTAGGGACGGCTGTTGGTATGACATAGTTGTGAATCATGAAGAAAACAGTTACTTTTGAAAGAGCTGAAGAAGACTATGAAACATTTCAAAAATACCAGGGGACATGTCACTGCATTGCGTCTTAGAAATACAGTTATCATGATTTCCAATAATTGATCACAAGTGATTCCTGCCTTCATATTTCTTACCTCAAAAAGGACAAAAGTTACAAACTCTATTAGGCAGGAAAGTCCACATAGAATTTAATTTTTTTTTTAAGTGTGTAAAATTTGGTCACCTACTTATTCAGACAATGAAATTTACACTGCTTCAGTTGAGATTTAGATTGAAATCTTCTGTAATTGCTAAAGGAACTGTAGTTTGACTAAGGTGGTATCTCTGTCAGAGGTAACAAATGAAGTAACAAAGCATGTTTTGTCATTGGACAGAGAAAGAAGCACCAGCATTACCTTCTGTTGAGAGGACCGGAGATAATTTTTAATACCCATTGTACAAAAGGGAAAAAAGGCAAGGAACAATCTTCAAATAAATATTCTATTTTTTTACTTTGAATTCTTAAGTAAAACAAGTAATTGGGTTTACCCAAAATTATAGTAGAAATAAATATATTAAGAGATAACCTGTAGACCTTTAAGACAAATAGGCCTCAAATTGTGTTTTGACAGTAGTTCCTTGAAGGAATGTCAATGAAAAAAAAATAGCAGTGAAAACTGTCAGACATGCATAAGAACAGAAGTGAGAGATGAACTAGGATCTTCCAGGAATACAGATGGTAAAGGGATAGACTTCAGATAAGAAAAATAGCTATAGATAAATGCTTTAGGAGGTTATATGACGATTTTATATTAATAATAATGAAAGAAGAGCTTTTCTTTGAAACCCCATTCAGTTAGCCCCAAACTGATGTTCATGAGGAGGTTCCCATTGCAGAATCCTGAGACAGAATTCTTAGAGAATTTTGTTGAATGGTTGGTAAATTAGGCAGGATTTCTTTTCCAGTGGACTTACAAAAAAAAAAAAACCACGGACACTTTAAGTCAGTAAGAAGCTTTAAACCCTGTTAAATTCCTTTTATTTTTATTTAAGAAGTAATATAATTTGTATGTATTCAGTTATGAATACATTGTGAATTACAGGGATTTTATTTTTCTTTGTTTATGTGTTATACTCCATAAGTAGGATTGTAAGTGATGTTCTTTCCAGTTTATTGTTGGTGATAATGTAATTTCTCTGAGGATGTTTGTGGAAGAATCTTGGTTCCCAGCTTGTGTCTTTTGGTCACTGTTTGCATTCCTTCTGTATAACCTTGACAAAACTTTGTATAAATTCTGTAAAATTTTTTTCTTCATACTCTTCACATTCTTTGCATTTTGCTGATTTTGTGGAACTCGACTGAAAAACAAAATGCAGTAGTAAAGCAGGATACTGATCTGTTTGTCCTTGTACTTGTACTTGTACACGAAGCTCCTGGCTTGCTTTCTAGTAGGATCAACTTTGAAAGATACAGCACTTCACTGAGAGATACAAGTGGCTGTCCCTTCGAAAGTTAGGATACTTCTCTTTATGTGTCTGAGCATACCCAACTTTGGATACTGAAGTTAGAAGTTGTTATTTATACATACACATTCAAACACCCTGATGTACGTATGTATGCAGAGATAGCAAAAATTATTTGATGTGATGGGAAAAAAAAAAACCACTAAATTCTGCTTTTTTCATTGTTGTATGTGTAGCTTTTTCACTGTCACATGTACAGGTAACTGGAATCCCATTTGCTTTCCCTTGTGCCATCCCACCTTTATATAACAAACCAGGTATTTCCCATATGAAGAAACACTTTTGATTTGCCATTTTTTCCCCCAGAGTGTTGATGTTACTTACCTTCTTATTTTCTAAGCTTGCATTTCCATTTTTCCATACATTCAATACATCCTGTGTTTTGCTACAATTGTTGATAAGACATTCTTGAAGAATCACTTCTGTCTCTAAGAAAAAGCATCTAATTACAGGTTCTCGGCATTCTTTCTGAAAAAAATGAAGTGGCAGTAGTTTTACAATTAAAAAGGAATAAGAGACTGTAAGATACAATTTACTGTGAAGTGGCTGATTTTGATTTACTTGATAGCTCTTCTTACTATTCAAGTACTTTTAAATATCTGCAAAGATTGGCTATGAGAGCTAATAACATAAAGACCAGCCAATTTGTTAAGATGATGTAGTGTCTTGGTGAAGAACAGAGGAAAATAATTAATTAGGATAGGAATTTACAATATAGTTAAACATGGTAGAATTAAATTAGTATCATTCTTAGTTCTGGAACTTTCATTCAGAACTCTGAATTCAGAATAGGCAGAGGAGAAGAGAAACTAGGTACTACCTATATTCCACAAATTAATAATTTCTAGGAAATCTTTCATTAACCCTTTATGTACAGGATTCACGCATGGTCTGTGCTTGGCACAGTCCTTTTGTGAATGTTTATGTTGTCTGGAAAGCAATGTCTCAGAAGCAGGCTATACTGCAGCAATGTATCCAGCCAATTCCACCAGGGCTATACCAAAGGTGACTGCTAGGAGTGGGCTATTGGCTGGATTTATTTTCTTGGGGGGATACATGTATCCCATGGAATGCAGACTGAGCTCCACAGCAACAGGTTATGAAAAAATCTCTTCAGGAATGAATTGATGGAAATTACATTTAAAGAGTTCATATTTTCCATAGGTTTCTATGATTTCATTAAGAATTACATTGACAAATTAACATAATTCATACTTTGCATAATAAATTATAATCATCAACTATGAATCCTTACAGTACCTAGGTTTTTGCTGCTAAGATCAGGAATGACAAAAGCAGAAAAATGCACAGGTAGATGCTGACAGTTTCTCTCCATATTCCACTTCTCCAGTATTTTATTCCTTTAAATAGTGTATGGTGTTAAATAATCAACTTTGGAAATGTTTTCTCTGTCACTTTTTTCCTACCTCAAATTACAACCAAATCAGGTATTTTAGCAGTTTTTGCTTTGATAATATAATTTTGGGTCATCCTTTTTAAGTGATTAATTTTAATAGCAGGTGATTCAATAAAAATAATTAATACCTGCTTACATAATTTATCATAAGTATTTTAACTAAAAGAATTGTTCCTTCCAAGGCAAATGATTTGATTTCTGAAACTTTTCTCAAATTAGACCAAAGCTGCCTTACAAAAAAGTTGCTACTAAAGAAAGGAAGCTACCATATCAGACCAGCTGTTATCAAATTTTACGTTTACTTACATCCTCATCTGTGTTTGCAGTATATAAAGTGACATCAATATCCTAAAAGAAAACAAGAGTTAGAGTTATAAAAGTTAACTAACAGATTTAAAGATCATAAAATTAACTCTGCAAGGCATGGATGACCTCTAAGTTCAAAGGCCTGATCCGTCCAGGTAGCATTTGGTAGCCAGCAAGTCAGGGAATCCACCTAGTAACCAGCAGGATGAAGAGGAGGGACTGTGAGGAGGGACTCATCAGAATCGAGTTCCACGATACTTTCTCTTAAGGAGCTAACTCCCAAGCCCACTGCCCCTTTTCTTGGGAAAAGTGAGAAAGAAAATAATATTTAAATCTAGAGTATGCAGTATTTGGTCAACTCCAATTCCCTTTTACCTTCTATTCCTTTGCTTCCACCCGTGAAAGAGTATTATACAAACACCCTCCCTTTTCCTGCTCCCTGTTACTGTGACTTCTTAGCTGAGTACAGTGCTAAATATTTAATTATGTCTGCTCCTATGATTATATGAGATGCTGACTTTTTAATTAACTTACTTTAGATGCCTTGATCCGCTCCAAATCTTTCAGAACTTCCGCCCACTTGCAATGACCTGCTGCTGTCTTTGATACATAAGCACTAGAACAGAAGCAAACCAATGACTATTAGGTTAAATAGTAGATATACACAACTTTTAGGCTGAGAAATTGTCAGATACTGTCAGAATTAAGATACTGTAGATACATTATTTACATGTATATATACCTATGGTAGATATATGGGGCAAGTGTATTTGACAAATCATAAAATCATATATACATAAAAACTGTATTTCAGTCACACACTGTATAAACAGTCAATGTGTTTTTTGAAAATACTGGTTTTATAGAACAGAATACAAGAGGAAGGTTCAACTACTTAATGTAAAATACCAAAATTCTTTTAAGGCATACCCAAAAAATCACAAATTTCAGTCTCTTATACTGAAAATTTCCCTCCCTGTTATTATGGAATTTCTCCCTGAGGCCCTATCGAAATATTACTTGTCATTTTAGATATTAATTTCTTGTGTCCAGGAAAGTTTCCTCCTGCTCTGGTCAAGTGTTTGCTCAAAGTGAACCATTAAAGGGTGGAAGGAAGATTTCCTTCTCCTTGAATGATTTCTGGAATGTGAATTGCAGTTTTAATGTGTCCCCACTTGGATCCTTAATTTAGATGCCTTTCAGTTCTGCTGTACTATAAGTAACATGCAACAATGTAGGGAATCACAGACAAAATCACAGAATGATGTGGGGTCATCATTGGAGATCATCCTCTGGAGATCTGCCAAAGCAGGTCCACCCAGAGTAGGTTGCACAGGAACATGTCCAGGCGGGTTTTGAATGTCTCCAGTGACAGACTCCACCGCCTCCCTGCGCAACTTGTTCCAGGGCTCTGCCACTCTCAAAGTGAAGATGTTCCTCCTCATGTTTAGGTGGAACTTCTTATTTTCAAGTTTGGGCCCATTCGCTCTTGTCCTGTCACTGGGCACCACTGAAGAAAGACTGGCCCCATCCTCTTGACACCCTCCCTTTAAGTATTTATAGGTGTTGATCAGATCCCCTCTCAATGTTCTCTTCTCAAGACTAAAAAGACCCAAGTCCCTCAGCCTCGCTTCATAAGAAAAATGCTTCAGGCCCCTCATCATCTTTGTAGTCCTCTGCTGTACCTTCTCCAGCAGTTTTCTGTCCTTCTTGAACTGGGGAGCCCAGAACTGGACACAGTACTCCAGATGGGGCCTCACCAGGGCAGAGCAGAGAGGCAGGATGACCTCCCTCCACCTGCTGGCCACTCTCTTCTTGATGTGCTCCAGGATGCCATTAGCCTTCTTGGCCACCAGGGCACATTGCTGTCTCATGATCATCCTGTTGTCCACAAGAACTCCCAGGTCTTTCTCCTCAGAGCTGCTCTCCAGCAGGTCAGCCCCCAACCTGTACTGATGCAGGGTGTTATTTCTCTCGAGGTGCAGCACCCTACACTTGTCCTTGTTAAATTTCATTAAGTTTCTCTTGGCCCATCTCTCCAGACTGTCCAGGTCTCTCTGGATGGCAGCACAGCCTTCTGGGGTGTCAGCCACCTCTCCTAGTTTTGTGTCATCAGCAAACTTGCTGAGGTTATATACCATCACTTCATCCGGCTCATTGATGAATATATTGAAGAGGACTGGACCCAGTACTGACCCCTGGGGAACACCACTTTTTACGGACCTCCAACTAGATTCTGTGCCACTAATCGTGACCCTCTGAGCTCTGTCTTTCAGCCAGTTTTCAATCCACGTCACTGTCCATTCATCTAACACACACTTCCTAAGCTTAGCTAAGAAGATGTTGTGGAGAGACAGTGTCAAAAGCCTTGCTAAAATCAAGTAGACAACATCCACTGGCGTCCTCTCATCTATCCATCCAGTCATACCATTGTAGAAGGCTATCAAGTTAAGCATGGTTTCCCCTTGGTGATTCCATGTTGAATATTTCAGAGCTTTCTTTTCCTCCGTATGCTTCGAGATGCCACCCAGAATGAGCTGTACCATCATCTTTCCAGGGCTGGAGGTGAGGCTGACTGGCTTCACCAGACCAGTTGTTTTGGTAAGTTGGTTTCAAACAAGCCTTACTCAAAGGCTCAAAGGTTACAAGAGGTTTTGGGAAAGAAAAAAAGGGCTGGTTTATAACAAGAATCAGAAGACAGTCACTGTGTTTTTGATGGGGTGGAAGGAGAGAAGAAAGGTCAGACTTTAGCGAAGAGATTTGTCTCAAGGGGCTCAAAGAGAAAACAAGCGGGGCATGTCGCTCCTAGAAGCAGGACCACTTTTCTAAGACGGGAAACTGGAGTGAGAATGGAAGGAGATGTGTCAAATACATAATTGTGCATACATACTTAAAAATGCTGACATGTGGTGTTTTTTCATTGCAAAGCCATACGGCAGTTGTTGGAGCTCTTTAAGTGCAACAGTTCCAACAGCTTGATGGAGTTTGGGGCCAAGGTGCATTCTTGGTCATACCGAGCCCCGTCAAAGACAGAGTAAATAAAGAGACTGTGGCCTGTGAAGCAACTGGGGACTGCATATCATGGCAGGAGAGCATCCGCTCTGTAAAGGGACTGTAGGCAAGTAACAGCTGTAATAGTAAAAATAAATAATTCAAATTTACTGTCTAATTAGCATTGACTTTGTAGTTACCATAGGAAGAAGATGATTAGTCCCTTCTCATTCTTTAAAAAGCAAAAGAAATGGCTGTTCAGAAGAAGATACAGCTGATACTGCAGACAAATACTTTTCAGGTGTGTTTTCTGAAAGACACAACCAAGACAAGAGCTTGTCACAATTTGATTTCACAGTATTTTGCTTTAGTACTGACTTAATTAACCATTTTGACATCCCATCAAGATAGTACTACCTGTTGTGTGTAGATTGAAAGACCAACTGATTTGTAGCTTGCAGAAATACATAATCACTTTACAGAACAGTTGATAGAAGATCAGATGCTGAAGACACACTGCAAAATTCTCAACTCACCCTGGGCTCCCAAGGTATTTATCCTCCACACTGCAGATGGCAATTTAATGCAGAGACAATGGTAAAGAACTTTTGTTTTGTTTTCCACCCTGGAGAGCTTTCCCCTGGCTACCTTTTGCCACCCAAATTCTATGCATTACCTACAACTATAAAATTACCTGCAATATTGTGGTTGCATATATGTGAAACTACATCAAATACATCAAATGCTATGGTTATGGATCTTAGAAATAATGTTTAAATATAGTATATATTTATACTTCTTTACACAGTGTATGTAAGTCTAATAGTGGGAAGCGATGCATTTAAGAATTCCATCAGTGGAGCTTGGCAACTAGAAATAAGGAGGAGGTGAGAGCTGTGCATTGACCATCAGCAAACATGTGCCTGGGAACCTTTGTTCCAAAGTCCCAGGCGCTTTGCTTTTTAAGTTGATACAGTTCCTTCACAGAGCTAAATTAATTATCTGCAACTGTACTTTTGAGACGAGTTTTGATTTCTTATCGTATGTGCAACACTTTTACCTTAACTCACTCAAATGGCGATTCTTTATCAGTGGTTTATTTACATACTAACTTGCAAGTGAATATCTAAAAATAGACCAGAGAACATAATAATTAAGAGCTAGTACTGTGCAGTGGTAAAAATACCAAAATGGGAGGTCAGTCTGTACCTTGTCAGGTTTGCAACTAACTTGCTGAAAGCCACCTTATTTATCTACTTACCATCTACTGGTACAGCCAGGAGGGTAATACTTACATGTATCACAGGGGACTTCTGAAGAGTAGTTGTAACGAATATTTGTTACTCTCTTAAATAGAAAATGTTTTAAAATCATTGCCACTATTTTGTTGCCAAAACCCACAGATACAACTTAAATAGCCAATAACCTAGTCATTACATGAATTTCCACACTCAATAATGGGGAGCAGTGCCAGACACTTTTATCACGTGTGTATATCCAAAACCTATTAAATAAAAAGTATGTAAATGAATGATAAATAATCTAAATTGTGGTAAAGCAAATAATATCTTATCCATCTTCTGAACTATTTAAGTATGGAACATGCCATTTTATTGTTACCCAAAGTATGTCTAAAAACAAGACTTAACCTGTTGCTGTTTCCACAGCAATTGGAAATTAAAAATACGTGAGTATTAAAACCAAAATATTAAGTATATACAAAAATACATTTTTCCAAACATACAAGAATGTAATGGGAAAGAAATATAACTGCTTGGTTATGGTCAAAAGAGCTAAATTGTTTTGATATAGTTTGACAGAAAGGCTGTAACCTTTCCATAGTTAATATTGTATGATCTGAAATTTGTCATTGTTTGGTTTTTTGGGTTGTTTTGTTTTGTTGTGTTTAAATCTGCATACTAACTGTTTAGATTTGAATTGTCGGTCCTTAAAAAAAATCCCATTTTGTTGTCTTTTTTTCTTTTAGATTTAATTGACGTTCAAAAGTAGCCTTATGGGGAAACTCAAAGTACATTTAAAGAAATTTTAAATTTGTTGGGTAAAGATGAAGAAAGCATGTTTTTATCTCATGTTTAGTTTTTTTAAAACCTGTTTTAACAAAACTATTTAAAATGTATTAGAAACATTTTACAATAGGTAACCATTGTGATAATTTTACAAGCTGGCTTTTATCAAATGAGGTGATGTGACTACAAATGAAAATACTAAAGAAGTTCTATTTGGTCCATAAGCACTTACCAGCCTTGTGTTTCATAATTAACAGTATGGAGCTTTAAAAAACTGATTTGAGAGGAAGTTCCAGTCCAAATGCATTGTCAAATTTATACTGTAGAACAAAGTGTTGAAGGTGAGGAAAATAATACATTATATTACCTAATGAATAATGGGCCAGGGTTATCATTAGTTTGTCATGTGTTTTCTTTTTTTAAGATGTGATGACAATGGAACACTGTGTTCTTTTCATGATTAACCTTGACCTTTTGTTTTCTAAAACATGGTAGGTAACTTTGGTAACTTTTTTATTGTAATGAAATAATCATTGCTAATTTAAAATAAAAGCTTAATTTTTGTAAGTAATAGAGAACTTCACTGGTTGTAAAATACATTAAAAAATATATTATATGCATACTTTAAAGGATATTCCATTTTTAAATAGAGAAAGAGGTTCTTAATGTCCAGTAGATCACTATACACATTCCTTTCAACAATTCAGGGCTATTTCTTCATTGTTTCATCCAAACTGTTATTTAAAAACCAAAGAAATGTTAGCTCACTTGCATGCTTTGGTAAATTATTTTCCTGCCTTGAACATACATTGTTGTAATGTAAAAATTTTCTGTCCCAGTTTTTCACTTTTGCTGTGTTTAAACATTAACGAATTACTCTCTGTATTCATTACATCTCTGATACTTATCCTTGTTTTATGGAACCTTGAACTTTGAACAAGGGAGTAGCGTATATTTAAATACATACATATTCTTATCTGTAGATTGTGTCCTGCTCACCTGCAAATCCAGGTTAAGGATTAAAGACCGTGTTATTCTAAAATGCAACTGAGAGTTATGATAAACACAATAATCTGTTTGGTAAAGGAACACTGGATTTTTATAATGAAGGTAAAATCAAGCACTTTAAGAGCTGTGAAATCTAAGCCACAGCAGTACTGTTTTTAAAAAAGTAAACATAAGCAAATGACAAAACTTTGCTTTAACAAGGCAGAAACACTTGCTGATTTTGCTGTTTTGGCTGTCACAGAAGCTATAGTCTTAACTATAATCTAGTAAAAATATCTGTAGCTCTTTACAATATTTAAGTTACATGTGAAGGAAAGTACTGTAAGCTAAAAATTACATGTTTTTGCCTATATATCATATAACAAAATTTCTTTAATATTTGCTTACAAATTTGTCAGTGAATCCTTAAGATGTGATATTCATAATTAGGAAAGTTTAGTTCCTGTGCAAGTTGTTGTTATCTACAAAGGTTCCCTCTTTTTTATTGCTTAATTTGAACTGTATTTTTATTCTTTCTTAGAAAATTTAGATGCTGAACCTGCAAGTCCTTGACCACCTCTTGTTTATGTGTGCATATGCTTTCAGTACTGTTCCTCAGTCTAAAACAGCTCTTTCCTTCATTGGGACATCTCATTGATAAGTAAGTAGACTGCAGTCTTTTCTCAGCCTTCGTTTTGCCTAGACTATTGTACTAGGTCTGGTTGGAATGGAGTTAATTTTCTTCATAGTAGGTGGTTTGATGCTATTTTTTAAATTTGTGACCAAACCAGTGTTGATAACCTACCAATATTTTAGCTATTGCTGCACAGTAGTTGCAAGACCTTCTGTTTTTCTCACCTTGCTCTCCCCTAGTCCCCAAAAAGTGGGCTGGAGGCGCACTAGTTTGAAAGGGAATATAGTCAGGACAGTTGACCCAAACTGAGTAAAGAGATGCATCACACCATATAACATTGTACTTAACATTAAAAGGAGGGGGAGAGTTTTTCAAAGGTAACCATTGCTTGGAGACTGTCTGGGCATCAATCTGCTGTAGGGAGCTGCTGAGTGATAGCTTTTGCATTACTTGGGATGGCTTTTTTCTTTTTTTTCTTTACTTATTAAACTGTCTTCTTCTCAGTCCCTGAGTTTTTCTTTCTTTCCTTCTTTTACCCTTCCAGTTCTCTCTTCTGGCTGGCTGGGGCAGGCAGTGAGCAAGTGAGTGGGTGGCAGCTCAGTTGCCAGCTGGAGTCAACCTACTACAACTATACAATGCAATCTCTTGTAGAGACTTGTTTCCATTTCTATGATCTTCCTAGCAGTCCTCATCTGCTTCATTGCTCTTGAAAACAAGGGACTAGAAGCATACAACACACTACGTTCTCATGAAGGATTTAGAAATTGGTGCTAGTACTTTCACCTTCCATGGGAAATAAGGAACTGGCTAGTGCCATAATTTTTTTAATGACTGTATCACAGTGGTGGCTCATACTTCAATAATATATTCTCTGCCAGAACTTTATGTCCATGTCTTTTAGAATGCTGAGAGGTCTGAAGAATCTTTCACTATTTGCAAAAAGCCCTCCCCTCCCTTGCCAAAAAGACCCACAAAACCAAACAGCACAAAAAGCCAAAAGTCTAACTTGCTTAATTTTTGATTACTCTAATTTTTTCCCTAACTTCTTGACCTCTAGCACGTGGTTTTTTTCTTTATCAGTCCTTTCCGTCTTTGCCTTTGGGCTTTCTGGTCTGTCTCGATGGTGCTAAAAGTGTCACTGATCCTTCCATTCTTTACCCCTGTAAGCAAATCACCCTCAGACTGTTATCTCTTGTAATAACCTCCATTCCATTTTTGTTCAACCTTGGCTTCTTGGTTTCCCTCTCTCTTTTCTGTGTATGATGTGTTGCTCTTCTCTTATTTGTTGGCATGTGATGTTTTGTTTCTGCCCATTTCTCATCTTCATTGCGTAGTGCAATAGACCTCTTATTGCACATTATTTATCCTATTTTAGTCAATCTCTATTTCTGCCCTGTTCTACAGATGTGTCCTCAACACTTTTTCTTTGACTTCTTGTGAAATAAAGGGCTGTAAATCTTATCTTTTCTGTTACTGCTGCAAATTTCCCTCTAAAATTATACCACCACCTCCAACTCTAGTCCTTGGAAATCTTATTGAGCAACATCTCAGGCATACAGTGTATTTTTCAGATTGATATTCAAGGATTGTTTACGTAGGGGAGCTGAGCTCTACACCCATTCATCTGCATGGTTTCTGCAGTTCTTTTCCTTTGCCACAATAATTATAGCCTCCTTTAGAGAACTCTGCCTTCTTCCCCAACAAAGTCTCATCCAGTGGCACTTAATTCTGCTGTTCTCTGTTTGTTGCCTCTGCTAATTAATTGTTTTGTCCTCTTGTGCTAGGGCAATCCCTTTCAAGGGGATGAAGCGCTAAATAGCTGCACATCTAAAGTGCTGCATCTATTTAAGGTCGTGTATTGTGCATAATAGTATAACATTCAAGATCCTTCTCTGTGCTCAGAAACATAGACAGCATTGTTGATGTCAGAATCTGTAAGACTGGGAAGACAATCAGATGGTTTTCCTATTTGTATCCTAGTCTTGTAAAAAAGAAGCTTTTTTTTTTTAAGATTTTTTTTTTTCAGGAGAGAAGCCATGGAGAGTAAAGATTCCATAAACTAATGGAATTGACTAGAAAAGGAATGGAGCCCAAAAAGAAAGCAATATTTTTGAACTAGATAGATGTTTCAGTATTGAGCCCTTAAATAAGTAATTCTGAAATCAAATTTTCATGGATCATGAGTAAGTTTTAGGGGAAAGACCTGTTAATGCCTTGTTATGGGATAAGTGCTGGAAAACACTTCAAGTCAAAGGAACAAACTCACTGTAGGATCTCTCTGCTTGCTCTTTCATTCCTCTCTAGACAGTTTAAAGGGAACAACCAAAGAGAATCAAACAAACAAAAAAAAAACCTGAATATGAATTAGTGTCAGAATGTATTTATTGTGATGGGGTAGAATTCAGAGATAAAATCAGAGAAACACATTAATGTACTCTGAGATAACAAGAATCTCTGCAGCTGATGCTACCTATAGTTGCAGTCCTTTGAACACACCTTGAGAGTAATTTCATTTGTGTGTTACCAATACCAACAGAAAGTAATATTTTCTTGTAGAGGAATCTAGTACCAAGGTCTTAAATCCTTTCCCAGTTTCTACTGACTAGTCCCATCTATCAAAGAAACATATTTTACAGCTCTGGTAATCACCATTTGATGCAGCATCCATTTAAAAGTTTCTTATTTGCTATGATGGTGCCTGAATCCATTATGATTCTACAGCCATTTCAGTTCCTCTTCTCCCTTCGTACCCATCTTTGCATAGAAGCTTAGGAAATCATCCCTCAAGCTCTACCAGGTGTTACCAAGCAGTTCTCCTCAAGGTTTGAAGGCAAAGAGCAAGCTTTACATGTTTCTGTTGAGCTTGTACTTACTGATCCAGAAAGGAAGTCAGTGGAATTACTGCTTGTTAAACCAGATCACATGATTGAATGCTTGTCTGGATGAGAGCCAAAACATGCCTTAGATTGTTATGTTGTCAAGCCTTTATTACAGGAAGATGAAGTGCTTTCCAAGAAGTTTTGTATTTACCTAGAGTTAGGCACACTAAAGCGCTTTTGCAGCTGCCATTGTAAAATTGGGCATTCTTTAAATATTATTCCTATTTGATTACTTCTTTTTCACACACCCACTCCCCTAGAACTAGAGCTTTCCTTGGTTTTATTTTATAGTAGTGACTTTCCTGTAGAGTACTATTCTACCTAGCTTATGCTGCTTGTATGTGAGTAGTGTTGACCTTCAGAAGAATATTCTCAGTAATCAGCATGGCAGGAAACTCTTTCAGGTTAATCAATTTTCCATTTATGTGCTTTTGGTTTGCTTAAATACTTGCTGATTTGCTTTTGATGGTCATCCAGTATGAGTTTCTTCTCCCATATGCTCTTGCTAACTGGCATTTATGCCAGAAAATAAAGTTTACAATGCCTGTTTGAAAATTTTGCCAAAAGGTCACAGAGTCATTGCTATTCCGCTCAATACCTCAAACATCAGAATTTGAAATGTAAAAAGTTAAATATTTCCTTTGACCTTTTTTTGCAAAATATGCTTAAGGCGTAGAGCTCGGTACCACTGCCTTATGAATATATGAAGACTTGGCTATAGGCCTGGAGGAAGTTTGTCCTTGGTGCAAAGAAAGATTTCATAGCTTTCCAAAGAACCTTAGAGCCATGGTAGCAGTGAAACCCAACAGAAGTGCTGCAGTATTTCAGGATAAATATTGCACGTTGAATATAAGTATGAATATTCTAAATTAAGAGCTTTCCTTTTAATCTGTCTGCTTTCACTCATTTGTCAGTCACAGTCTCAGAACAATGTGCACTGCATGACCACGGGTCTCTTCTGTTAATAGCTCTGCTTGAAATAGTGGGGGCAGGTCCCTATTGGCATAATTGAGAGACCAGGACATCAAACATGTTGCTTACTCATTTGTTGCTGTCAATTTAGCATCTCTTTTAAGCGTGTTTTTTCTTTAAGCATTTTTTGCCAGCTGGCAAAATATATCCGGGAAAGAAAGCTAGTATATCTTCTTTCTTTTTACATCCTTCCATGTAACGTCAGTCTTTTCAATGATTTTCAATCAATCACTTATTAAATTATGAAAGATCAACTTAATGTTGTCCTGATGCATGACAGTAATGCTAGGTTTGCTTGACAAATGCTGTGACTGATAAACTGCCAGTTTTGGTAGTGGCAAAACTAATGAGTTAAAAACATAATTAGTAAAGAGGAAGTATGCAGCAAAAAAACTCATTTGTAGGGCACAGATGGTTAACTTCAACCATTTATCCCCAAAGAATCCCCTCAGGATGCAATATGTAATAATTAGTGAAAAGGCCTTAGTGAAAGTGTTTCAGTACACTCTCCTGGATTAGTCAGCAGTTGAGTCACAGGAGATTTGAAATGTAAAGGACATTAATAAAAACAGGAAAAAAAGAGCTAGAACTAGTCAGTGCTGAAATTCATTTAGCAAAATGTGTCCTGATCTATATATGCTGTTAGGCACTCTCTGTAAATATTATTTGTGATATATTTCATGCCATGACAACAAATATCCAACAGGGAATGAAAAATACAATTAGGGATAAAATCTTTGTGCATTTAGAGGTAGGGTGTTATCATCTAAAACAGAACCAAACACAGAAATTAAACAGTAAAGAATATAAACCATGTCATACTGATGCATAGATGTTGGAAATCCTGAGACCATAAAATAGTTATCACAGGAGAAACTACTGGACAAATAATAGCTCAGACTTAGCAAAATACAGCTCAGCTTAGAGACTGAATAATATCATATGCTGATAGAGGTCTGTAACACACTTGTAATAAACAAAAGACTGAAAGTAGCAAATGCAGTTCTCAAAATGGTAAAGCAATGCTGTATTTTCAAAGTTTTTTTTAAAAAGAAAATTATAATCTATGACCCTCTCTTATGGTTGTACTTTTAATGGAACTTACTGTATCCTGCGGTAAACAAGCAGGATGTAGTTTGAAATAGTCTACTTTTTCTTGTGCTGTTACTATTCTTTAAAGAGCAGAATGAAATCTTTCCATAGCTTTACTGAAACCAAAGAAGTTATTTCCTTTTCCAGAGTGGCTGAGAATTTGACCAAAATGTTAACCTGGGAAAAACAGATTTATTGAACAACTGAGGAAAGCAGTACACAAACTTCCAAAAGAAATACTATAAACAGATCAATAGGCAGAAATAGTTAGTATCAGAATTCAAAGAAAGAAGAACAAAACATCCCTACTATAGATTTGTTTTGTATTTCTGCATAGGGAAGGCAAACAAATTTGGAAAGGAAATTATTTCTGCTTTGTATTACTCTAAATCACTTACAAATAACAATGCAGTGAGACTTACAGCAATTGAGCAATCATCCTTAGTTTCTTGCCTTAGGATACAGGAAAATTGATTGTTGGAAAAGCTCCAGTGTGTGCTACAGAAACCTCCCACTTCCATGTAAATTTTGAATATATTTGCGGGGTAGGTAACAAATTATGAGATTGTACTCTGAACCACTTTTTCTGTATGTATGCAAGTGGTGAATGCAATACACTAGTTGTCATTATTTGAGGTTTCTTCAATTTGTATGGACGATGATTTTCCTTCATTTCTTGGCACCCAAACGCAGAATGTATAGAGGAATGGAAGAGGTTGTGTGTTGTAAACTAATGAGAGCTGAAACAACACTAAATTAAGTTAAGCTGGTTTCTATATCATAGCTCTTAAAAAAGAATAAATGGTAGTCATAGCTCTTGACAGTGCAGCACAGCACTCATCCAGAAAACTTCAAATTTTCTTTCAGACAGGGTAAGATGAATCTACTAGTCAGTACATTAATTTAGATAAAAGTGTTTTTAAAAAGATTGGAAAGAGTACTTCACAGGAATGTTAAAAGCAATTGTATATAAAATAATTGGCAAACCCGGGGTGCCTTTATATTATAAAATGATGTAAAACAACATTATGGAAAAGGAGTAAATTGTTGTATAAAATTACAGAGGATTGCTTACTTCATTGGTTTAACATACAAGATGTTAAGCCAAAAGCAGCTCACTTTCTTGATAGTAATTCAATGATAATAGAATTTTCTGATATGCTCATACAAGATGCAAGATAAACTGTAAGAAATTAAATACACATTGTAAGTTTAACCCATGACTGCTTTGCAAAAAGTCAACAATTCCATTAAATTAATATGTATGTATATATGAATTACTTACAGAATTATGATTAGTCTGGCTAAGTAAAATTAATGTTTCTTACAATCTGAAACATGCATATCTTTAGATCAACATCAATCAATAAAATATATTTTAAAAAATTAGCCTGATTTTCAAAATGGACTGCTTTCAGCAGCTCCCACTAAAGAAATGCTTGATTCAGCTGTAGAGAATGAGTCCAACGAATGTGCCACATCCACCCTGTGGGAAGGCATAAGAGGAGGGTAACTTAAAGGTAATATTTACCTAGTCTTTTTTTCAAGCAAGTTTTTTTCATCACTTTTGAATGGCAAAGCTAGAAATTAGTTCTATGTCATTCTAAATGATGGCTGATACAGGGTTTGGTCTACCTTAAAAACATAGTCTCTTTAAAAAAAATTAAAGATATATATAGTTACCAAAGATATTAATAACTGTGTGTCATACTGTTTGCCTGAACGATACTCAGTTTGCTGAAGGCAATATAACCCTGCTATCTTATCTAGGCTTTTCTTTACCCTCCTACCAGGATTACTTACTGCTTGCTTGCTTCCAAAGGAAGGAATCTAATTGTCTTGAATGGAAGCACAACATTGCAAACTAACTTACTTTGTTGTCTCTCTTAGAGCAGATAACAAATTTTGGTTTTGGCAGATATTCACCCAAATGCCATGTAAGGTCTGCATGGTTGGTAAAGCTAGAATCAGTTTTAGAAGTCACCAAAAATATGGCTATTTACATACAGCCTGGGACCTTCTGGTCTTTATGCCAAAATAGGCATCATGCATACTGCACATAGATTCACCTGGCAGAATGCCACTGAAATGAAAGCAGTAAGAAAAATTCACATGAATTATCACAGATGAACCCCAAGCTGCCACCTGGCCTCTGAAACTTCCCTGACTAACCATTGGAAGACCTTAAGACTTAGCTTTATGCTGAAGTCTTATGATTGCATTCTCTATGACTCACGCTATTAATAATAAATCTCTGGATATTTCAGTGTGGGACCTCGAGAGGCCAAGAAACCAGATGACTCTGTCCACAAAAGCATTCTTCTTTGTTGGTTTGGTTTTTTGTTTTTTTTTGTTTTTTTTTTTTTTTTTAAACTTAACTGATAGCATTGGGTGCCTGTTCCCACATGGGAACAAAATCAGAACAAAATGTTACACCTACCTCAAATCAGAATGAGCACACTTACTACTTTCAAAGCTTACAGCAACTCCCAAACCAAAACCAGAGTTGTCATCATTGCAAACACGTATTCTAATGATCAAGATGGCACAATAGGATCTTTCACTAAATGTTCCTACTGTTCTATCCCTAAGACATGTGAGCTGGATAATCAGAATTGCAGAGAGTATGGCCGAAGTGTGTATACCAAAGAATTTTACATTTTCCTTCCCTAAAATCAGGAACATCTACATTTCTAACTAAGCTCACTGTTTGTTTTTTTTTCCAATATATCAATAAAAAAAAGGAAGGCTAGGGAAAATGCGGGCCTGCTAATGAATCAGATGGGTGCCTTGGTGGTGGAAGACACAGAGAAGGCGGAGTTGCTGAATGCCTTCTTTGCTTCAGTCTTCACTGCCAAAGCTGCCCCTCATGAATCCCAGGCCCTGGAGACAAGGGAGAGGGCCTGGAGAGAGGACGGCTTCCCCTCTGTTGGGGAGGACAGGGTTAGAGACCACTTGGACAAACTAGACATCCATAAGTCCATGGGCCCTGATAGGATGCACCCACAAGTGCTGGGAGAACTGGCAGATGTTATTGCTAAGTCACTCTCTATCATTTTTGAGATATCTTGGAGAACAGGAGAAGTGCCTGAGGACTGGAGGAAGGCAAATATCACACCAGTCCACAAAAAGGGCAAGAAGGAGGACCCAGGGAACTACAAGCCAATTAGTCTCACCTCTGTCTTGGAGAAAATAATGGAGTAACTCATGCTGGACGTCATCTCCAAGCACATTGAAGATCAAGAAGTTATTAGTATTGGTCAACATGGATTTACCAAGGGTAAATCATGCTTGACCAATCTGATAGCCTTCTGTGATGTTGTAACTGGTTGATTAGATGAAGGGAGAGCAGCACATGTCATCTACCTTGACTTCAGCAAGGCTTTTGACACTGTCTCCCATAACATCCTCATTAGAAAATTAAGGAAGTGTGGGATAGATGAGGGGACAGCGAGGTGGAGTGAGTCCTGGTTGTGACAGGACTCAGAGGATTCTAATTAATGGAGCGGGATCAAGCTGGAGGCCTGTGACCAGTGGTGTCCCTCAGGGGTCAAAACTCAGCCCAGTCCTGTTCAACATATTCATAAATGACCTGGGCAAGGGGACAGAGTATATCCTCAGCAAGTTTGCTGATGGTACCAAATTAGGAAGGCTCGCTGACACTCTAGAGGGCTGTGCCGCCATCCAGCGCGACCTGAACAGGCTGGAGAGCTGGGCAGAGAAGAACCTAATAAGGTTCAACAAAGGCAAGTGTAGGGTCCTGCACCTGGGGAGAAAGAACCCCAGGCACCAATACAGGTTAGGGATGGATCTTCTGGGAAGCACTACTGAGGAGAAGGATCTGGGGGTCCTGGTAGATAGAACACATCTCAGAAAATTGATTAGGCCAGATTTAATACTATTATTTAGATTGGGCCTGCAAGTTACTGTGTCTGCTCTTTTCCTACTGGGTTTACTACCTTTTGTTTTCAGAGCCTGACTGACATTGCTGATCTTTGTCTGTAGGGGCAGCCAATAATGGTTTTCCATCAGAGTAGCCACACAGAAGTCATCTTGTTGAAAACCTGTTTTATATTAAAGCTTCTTTACACAGGTTCTGGACACTCAAAGGCCTGCAGAAAATCTGTGTAATTCTGTGATGTACATCACATATAATGACTCTTCATTAGCCCCTCCTGGTCTCCAGGTAGTATGTACCTTAAGGGTAAGTTGTAACAGGCAGATAAAAAAGGGTTCTATTCCTTACGGGTTAAAAATTAGGTACATGTCCCTGATATGAATTACAGAAACACATTGAATTTAGGAATAGCAGGGCTGACTGTAAGCAAAAGACCTCTAAGCCTGATGTCTCTAACCGTAGCCAATTGTGAATGCCAAGGGAAGAGTGTAACGAGAGCTCCCTGGTATATCCTCCAGTCTCCAACAAAAGGGAATGCAGATAAAGCTTGTCAGATTTGAGGCTAATGTTTTCAAGTCGATATCTTCTCTAGCGTTTTTTTCCTGCTGTTTATCAGTATAGATAAATATTTGCTTTTTATTGGATTTTTTTTAGAATTTTATGGAGCAGTTCCTTCCATGTAAATATTTTCTTCAGCTTACCTTTCAAATTTTGACATGCAGTGTTAATTTCTAAACTTAAAATATGAGGGCAATTAATGAGGTCTCTTCATAATGTAATTTTCTAAAGAGTACTGCTTTTACAAGCTTGTATAGCATAAGGGAGCATATTGTTAATTTAACAGGTCAGCTTGAGTTTTCTAAAGGTCACAATGACACTACCTTGAGTAAACATACATATTCTTCTCAGACTTTACAATAGGACAAACACTAGTATTTACTCTTTTCCTGAAAAAAAAACCCTATTTCATGTGTTTGTAGTTTCGATCTAGTTTGTTTCAGTTCACCAGGCACTGTGAGAACATTTTCATCATTTGAAATAGCTATTTCAAAACTGAGCAACCTAGTTGAAAGTGAGAAAAGAAACCTTCTTCTTTCTTAGTTGCAAACTATGAATTAAAAAAATGCACAGAAGGGCTGTCATTTACTAATTTAAATACCTGAGACAACATACCATACTTTCAAGATTACTTTTGGTATCAAAGCAGGCACTTAAAGAGCACATAGTGAAGTTGCATCCCATAGACCCAAACTTGTGGTCAGATGAAGGGATGATAAATATCAGTTTATTCTATCAGTTTCTGTACAAGTGAAGCATTTATACTCAAATGTCTAGTATATTTTTTCCAAAGGTACTTCCCTGTCTTCCAGAAAATCCAAGAGATACTCGGTAGAAAGAATAACCTATTACTTTGAGAATGCTCCTTTTTTCTTTTATATTCAGAAATAGTTCAGCTACTCATATTTAACTCAAACAAGACAAGATTCAAATATTCTTTGAGCATGTTGCTTCCAGTCCCATTTCTTTGGAATGAAAGCTGGCAAAAGTTGTAGGCAAATTACAAAACAACAACATAGCAAGAAAAAAGTCAATTCACAATCTTATAGGATAAAAACAATGTCACAGTTAAAAATATGAGTGTATGACTTACTAAATTCCTTAAGAAATATGATATGTTATGTTTTTTCTTGTTAGAAATACTAAGTATTACATTTAAAGTAAAGGCTTCTTTGATATGCAAAAATTATTAGTGGTCCTGTGAACTACAGAATATGACCCTTTCTTTAGAAAATAATTGAAGAATAAACAGAAATCAAATTAATATCTATTATTTAAATGAAGGGTTGTTTTTTTCTTTGCTGATACTTAAGTCAGTACAAAACAGGTGTCTTAAATTGTTTTGAGATAAATCAGTCTGTCCCAGTTTTTGGATGCTACCCTAGCTTCATTATGGTATGAGCACTGTACAGTTTAGGAAGGTACTGGCAAAAAACTTCACCTCCTAGGAAGCACAGAAGATCACCAGTTGGATCTTGTTGAAAAATCACTTTTACTAAGTGTAATACAAAGCTTGAGTTGGCCATCTCGACATTTAGTTCATTTTGAATGCTGTACCTTACTCAGACTGGTAGTCAAATTATCTATTAGTTTCTTGTTAAAAATTGTCACATATGCATAGCACATAAATTTGCATTATTGTCAAGTCATTCATCTTTAGCGGGATGAAAACTACTAGAAAACTACTTTGTCCTAACTGTGACCCATGTATCTTGAAATCGCACACAGTTTAAAATGAGACCTGAAATATTCATGTGTCATTTAAATTATGCAAAATAATCTACAGGCATCCATAAAATCTTATGAATCTGAGAGACATTTTCAGTTACATGAGAGCAGGAGATAAGTGAGTGTTTCGTCCTTGAAAAAAAGAAAAAAGGAGGAAGGAAGACAGAAAAAAAGAAGCAATTGTTTCAAAAGTAGAACAAAAGTTTCACAAAGATTCACTTGGAAAAAAAAGGCTCATAGATACTCTTAACAGTGAATGTATCAGTAGTGAATATGCTCTAGCCATTTCTGTTATGTCACCTTACATTCATAATATGTTCGATAACTGCTAACCAAGATAACAAATGTTAGTAGCTAGGGAAGCTTGAGTACAATGCACAAGTCATGTGTTTTTGATTATTGAATAATAGAGAGAGTAGGAAAACAGCTGAGCTGCCTGGATTATTGGTGTCCAACAGCTGGAAAAGGTGACTTTTTACAAAGGAGGCACTCTTTGTGTTCTGATCAGCTAGAGAGAACGCAAATGGTAACAGCATGTACCCACAGCAGAATTTTCAACTGAATATATGCCCATGGAGAGAGCCAATGCACCATAGCTCTTCACCAGGGTTTGTCTATAGTCTCTCTAGCTCCCAGTTCCCTGCTTCTACTTGGTAAGGTAATGAATGCAAACAAATTGATTTTGAACTATTGGCTCCTACAGGGAGAAATGATAACATCAGCTGAGGAACATGAATAAAAATCAATGTCTGTAGTAATGACCCAACTGTTTTATATTCCCAAAACATTTTTGACTAATAAGGTAGGCATCCATTCAGTTACACATCAGATGTAGTAGAAATCACAATCACACCAAGAAACTAATAGAAACACAGAGTGGGTTCAGCTTGTGAAGATCACCTTCTATCTCCTTGTGCCCCTTCATCCTCAATATACTTCTGGTAATACACATCCTCAGTAATACTTCTGCTAATCAGAAGTATCCCATAATAAATTACATCATAGTAACTTGTAGAGACAACAAAGATGTTTCAAAAGTCCTCCACTTGAAACTAAGATCATGTAAATACAGCAGCTTGACATGTTTTCCTTCAAAAAGTTCTTCTTTAAGTTTTAACATAAAAATTAAATAAGGGTGTGTTCTGTGATAAGTTTTTATTTCCACTTTTACAGAAAATGAATGCTGGACTGATGCACCAAAGTATTTTTTTAAATCTCAAAGTTAACCTACACAGAGTCTTCCTAAAGGTACATGTTCTTATTCTGAAATAGACTCTTTCCGTATGATATTGTTACCTCTTGTATATTTGAATTATATTTTTAGAAAGAGTGAATGCAATACAAAAGAACATTTTACCTATGTAATTTAGCAGAAATAGAGCCAAGCTCTTTGATTCATGCACCAATCAAATGTAAAATAGCTTAATGCATCCCTTAAATAATCTAAAGCCTTGCAGTTTTTAGAGCTGAGAGATCTATTTAGATGCTTTCCAGCAACATTTTGGGTCTGGTATAAATTTTCTTCAGTAGTCATATTCTGACACAATAGCAGCATACTGAATATTAGATTCTCAATAGTATATGAATGGTTTTGAAGATTTTTGGAAAAAAAGGATTTGCCTATTCCTCCTAACCATTCTTGTTGTGATGTGGTAGATGTACGTTTTTCTAAATTTCCTACGTGCTTTTAATTGTCCTCCATGGGTTTGCAGGTACTAAGCAGAAGTGAGCAAAGCCAAGCACAGGAGATCAAAAGGAATAGGAAAAAAATACTGTGAAGATTCAGCAGTTTTCCCAAGGCTGTTTGTTACTTTAGTTGTAATGATCTCCTAACAGTGTCAATTTCTCAATTCCTTTTGTTTTAAAATTGCAGAGTATAATATTTAACATTCAGTCAGAGAATAAGCTCAGTTAAAGGATACTTACTCAGTCGTTTCCAAATTGTGGTTAAAATATCACTAACGAAATTTCACTAATACACAGCCAACTCTGTGTGTCTGATTTTTGTCCTTTTTAAAGTGGAGTGAATAATGGGAATTAATTTCAATACTTTTATATGGTATTTAGTTACTTGAGTATCAGAGTGATTACTGTCACCCTGGATAGTAAAGGATAATAGTTGTTTCGCTGAAACAAACTGATTGTATTTGCCTCTGAACTCATTTTGTAGGAAAAAAATAGTGGAGATATCACCTTGATATTTTTGAAAGATTGATGTTTTTTGAGAACTCATACTTTATGTTAACGCTATGCAACGTTTTGTCTAATGTTAGCAACTGAAAACATCTGATAAGTGTGCAATAATCTAAACTGTATAAACATGTAATTAAGGTTAATGTTTTCCAAAAGAGATTACAAAGCACCTCAACAACACACACAAAATGCAAAAAGGAAGGAGTTGTTTTCTCATTTTTATTGCTGGAGAGCTGAGTCACAATAATATTGCTTTAATGGCCCCTGGTCACACATAGGATTTGTGCAGATTTCAGAAAGTGAACTGAGTTCTGCTGAATGCCAGTGTAGATATTCATGTGAACAAAAAAATTGCATTAGTTTCTCCTCTGTGCACACATAGTGGAATTTTTCCTGAGAGACCAAACACTTAGCTAAAATCTCAGTGGCACCTAGGCCAGGTTTCAGTGGTCTTGAGACACTGCATTGATTTATTATTACAGTATTATAGTACACATTAGTCACAAACTAGAAGAAGCTTCTGGGAGTCCTATTCCTAGTTTCAAGATGTAACCAAAAGCCAATTTCTCCCTTTTTTGCCTAGTATCTAATGCTTTTAAAGAAGATTCTTCAACATTCTTAGGGAGCTGTCTGATATGACAACTGGATATCACAGCTTAATCTCTTGTAATAACAATATGTGGACTCTTCCTTCTTAAAATGGAGAAAGATATGAAAAAGAAGATAAAGAAAAACTTTTAAGGATATCTAACTGTTGCCTGTTGCCAGCATATTCATAAGAACCTCTGAAAGAGGAGCTGCTGGGAAGAATGGGTAAGTAAAAGATACCACAAAATTTGGATTGTGCCTGACCTTGCTACCGCTTGAGTCAATTGTTTTCTGCTGGCAAAACAAAAATTTAATACTAACTTATTTGGCATTTTGAGGATTTTTTTTTTAAAGATTGGTAGATAAAATGGCCAAACTCAAACTTTTATGATGCAGAGAAAGTATCTTTTTTCTCCTGCTTCTTTTTTTGTCTGCCATTGCCACAGATACCTCCTATAATTTCCAGCCCTGTTGGTTACTTCATGCTTTCAGGTGACAAGTTGAGTAGGATTTGACAAGCAGAGGAAAAAAAATATCTGTTGGGGCTCACTAAATAAGAGGAAGATAATGTAGTATTTGCTGATGTGAAATACAGGATTTGAGGCTAACAAATAGGCTATCCTATGTGATAAGATCATCTGTTGACTATTCTAAGAAAGGGTCATAATATTGATAGTTAAAAAAAAGAGTCATGGAATATCTACAGTGGGAAAAACCTCACATCCCATTACTATCATGATGCAAAATTCAATTCACATTATTTATTACAGAGATCTTTAAAATCAGGCCTCTTTTGTAGCATAGAGTTGTATCTCAGAAAGGACTAAATCCACCAAAATATGCTTAGAAAGTTTAAGAACAGCCAAAATACTGCACAACCTTTCAGAATTCTGAATAGAAAGCAAGAGAGCATGACAACAGGGCAATTCTCCAACTATGTGGAAAAAGATAATGAGGTGAGAAACATCTCTTTTGTATGAAACAAAATGAGCATAACTGCAGGCTCAAAGCCATAATCCATTAAATAATATTGTGTTTGTTTGGACATGTTAATAATTTTTTTTTTAAAAAAAAGTAAAATCATGTAGTTATTCTGTAGGAATACTTCTGTAGGAAACTTCCTACAGGAAACTGTAGGAAACAGGAAACTGTAGGAGGAGAAGTCATCTCACTGCTTTTAGGTAGCCAGTTACTTCTGGGAATCACAAACAACCAGTTTAATAAGCAAAATTTCAGGGTAGTTAAGATACAAAATTGTACAAAGCATACAAATCAAGGTTCACTGCTGAAAAGGTTTGCTTGAAGGTATGACAAGGAGACATGAAGAAAAACATACTTGTGATTCAAGAGAGAAAAAAAATACTTACCCACATAAAATTTAGCCAAGATATAAAAGCCACTAATTCTGTTTTTGCAAGAAGTATCATGGGATACATGGTCTGGTGCGTTGTGTTATGTTGCAGTGGAAACAATTACTTTCATAGCAGCCTGTGCTTTATGAGTTTAGTTGGAAATTGATAGCATAGGCAAGAGAACTGACTGTTAATATCTGCATGGCAAATGTCTTTTTAATATATATCTGTGTTTGATATTTCTATAGCTGTTTAAATCAGCAGCTACAAATGGCAATGTGAGGCCTTTTCCTCCCTTCCCACAAGCTTCCCACAGGACATCTCTTAGAAACCACTGGGGTTTAGTGTTTGTAGTTAATCCAACAATATCCCACATTCCTTCCAAAAGGACTTAAAGAATGGCCTGTCTTGAGCTGAAGTAAAGTTCTAGAGTATATTTAGGGAGGGAGTTTTGATTTCTTAATAAAAGAACTGATAATATGCTTCCACATGAAGCTGCTTTCATTTGAAAGTAAGTTGCTATGCTGACATTTTCTGCTCTTTCCTGAAGCAAAAGCTGTGAATAAACTTTTCCTGGAGCAACTTCATTCAGGAGAGCATTATTTCTTGGCTCAGGAAACTACCAGTAAATGTTGGGAAAGAATGGTGATTCACAAGGCTGTGCTGGATAATGATGTGATAGTGAAATGACTACGTGGCATGGAAATGAAGCATATTATCATAAATATCTGCTCAGAAACAATCTAGAAGTTAAAAGGGTATGCTGAGGAAACAGTTCCACCTCAGGGCATAGTTTACTACTAATCCCTAGCTCACCACTTGGCTGAAGACAAATCAAACACCCAGGCTGTAGATGAGTAGATGACATCAGTTAAGTGGATACTGAAATACTGGCTTACAAAATTTTGCAACAGTGACAGATGGATTTGCACAGTTTGGATGACCAAGCTACATACATCAAGACTCCTGCCTGCACAGCTCTTCAGGTCTCACAGTCCATCTACATAATATTCCAAGGCTTAATAATTTACTACACCCCACTACCCTGCCCCTGACCCAGTCGCCAGACAAGATGGGCAGGAGGATCTCGAGCAGTTGCAGAATGACCAAAAAGTTTTCTGATGGGAGATAGAAAAGGAGTTTGCAACGGTTAATTCTGAGGCTAATTATTAACATATAGACAGTATCTGCCCCAAGTGGCTGAAAAACTTTCCCTATTTGACACAATACCAGCAAAACCAAGGGAGGGGACTGCTGCAGTGGCTGGGAAGCAGAACTGCTGACACTTTTGTTGTTCATGCACTTTAATCCCTCCTGCCAGCTAAGCACTGCATCGAAGTCGTCTGCAAGGAAGCTAGAAACCAAAGTGGTTTATGCAGATATCCCTTTAAAAAACAAGATGTTGCATTAAGCCTTTGCCAAATATAATTATTTTTTTTTTACCAGGAAAAAAACAACCACAACAAACCAAACCAAAACACCAACGATGGAAACCTTACACCATGAAGTTCAGGCTATAAGAATAAACATTGCAAACTTCACTGAAAGTAACAACTGGGATGTAGTAGGCATGCCTGCAGATACTGAGGCCACCAGTTCGAGTTAGACTATGCTACGATAAACATCGTGTTTCTGTCTGCTGTCCTTGACATAGGCATAGAAAGGCAAGTAGTAGAAACAGGGGTGCAGCTGTCAGCAATTCATCTTGCAGCCTGAGTCGGGAAGAAGCGCACGGTTGCTGTCAGCATGTCATTAATTTTAGGCTCTAGGGCTTTTATGGACTGGAGTTTTAAATGGGGTATTTGCAGGACCAACCGTTTCTTCAGTTACTCCAGCAGCTGTTTTTGTATGTTCCTGTGTTTCTCAGTATTGCCTTCTGACAATTTTCTATGCCTCTACGTTTTTGTATAGAGGCTTCTCTCTTCTTTCTGTTGTCTGATCCCTCTTCAGGATATGATAATTAAATTGATCTTTACAAGAATGGATGGTGAGCAAAGCAGGTAAGAAAAGGAATATTAATCTTTGTATAGAGATTTGTTTGTCGTTCTTAAATGGAAAATGATCCGCTCAGTGGAAGAGACTTTGTTATACTCACTCAGGAGCTAGGGAGCAGAATGTATTAATATTATATCCATTTCTCTTTGTCAACAATGATGAAAGTTATATTTTTCATCAGGTTTGGAATGTCTCTTCCATGGTTTTCCCCTTTGTTCCCACCACCATCTGGAAAGCTTGGAGAGAAACATCTTCATTTAGTCTTGCAAAAAAGGCCTGATTCAGGGTTAGGCTGTGGAGTTGGCAGAAGGACTGGAGATGCTGGAGCAAGGACAGAACAAGGCAAGTCTGCAGCGTACTCTGACACTGAAACACGAACCTTAGAGACGTGTTTTCAAAGGCAATTTTTTCAGAATGGAAATAGAGCGACAGTCCTTTTCTTTTGCTTTTCTTGGAAGTTTCTCTCGTAGTAAGCATGTTCACCCTGTTATAGCCAATCTAGCTCACTTCCCAAGATGATACAATTAAAAATTTGTTATGCATTAAATCATAGAAATGCCCATTGAAGTTGCACCCTAATTTCCATGCTTCTAGTTGTGTTTTTTTCATGGCTTTGATAAATTTTACGTCCTGTACTGAAGATTTATATGATTGATGTTTGTCTTAAAAATAACTTTGAGGGGGAATAAGGGGAGTGAATATGCCTGGAACTTTTTTGGAGGCTTTCATTTGCCCAGCAACCTTGGTAGGCTTACAGTACAGCAGAATAAGTGTAATTTACAACTGTCTAGATGATTACAAAGGGTAACAAAATACTGCATATGAAGCTTCATTCAAACATATGATTTGGCTAATAAAAGCATTGAAATTCTGTTCCAGTTGTAGACCTAAATTTGATTGTGTTAAAAAAAAAAAAACACAAGAAGGGCTTAATGTATTGATGATGGAAAGGGAGACAGGAGAAAATAGTGGAAAATGAAAAGGCTGCACTCTGAATGGCATTGTGCTGTCCTTCACAGAACTACCTGTCCTGAACATCAGAAGTCAAGGGTTGCACGCAAGTAAGTTTTATTCTTTTAGTAGGTAAATAGGCCTAACAAACCCTAACTTTAACCTGGCACAGAGGTTCATTAATTCAACTGAGTAAAGAGCAGGCGTTTTAACACCTTTCGGAGAAAAGAAATTACCAACCAAGTTCAAGAGCTAATTTATTTCATTTTCATGAGTGAGTGAATGAATTATATGTACTGATGGCATTTCAGTGATCTTTTAAAAAGTAAATCTTGGTATAATTAGAATGTGAAGAAAATATGAAGATAAAGTAAATGCATGTGTAATTCTGCAAACAATACATTTTAGTGAAATGACTAAACCAATTCCTTTTCTTTGAAAGACATAGAAAATTATAAAACCGCAATGTTTTCCTCAGGTCACTTTAGTAAGTGAGGGAGGCAATCACCTAATCACAGCCTTTGAACTTTCAAATTCAACTGGAAAATCTTGTATTGGGATTAATGAATCGGCTAATGCACAATTTAGTCTAAACTTGTAGTTTCAAATCATACGGTAAGCTATTGTAGAAACTTTAAAGAGAACAAAAATTTCTGCTTATACTAGTAGCTCTTAGTGGAGCAAGACACTTCCCCCCCTCTTTATTTACTTTGTTCTCATTTTTATGTTAATGTAATTGTATTAAAGATTGTCAGGAATAAACTCTTATTCAGCGACCTCCTTAATAACAGCCTTCTGCAACACCACTTGAGAGCGTTACACAGCCCATGGACTAGCACTGAACAGGAGGTAGTTCAGTGCATGCAGAAGCACCTTTGGGTACACTAAAGTAATTATTTGTGAGCCTATAAATTAGTATCTTCTTTGACTGCTTCCCCATCAAGCTCCCAAGGACCAGCTACTCTATTCTAACTTTTTAGTTTATAGCATCTTTTCTTCTAGCACATGGAGATAATTCATAGCAAAGTGGCCAACAGACAGAGATAAAGTTATTCAAAGTCATTTTGGTAATGGAAGGCTGATCTGACAGACTGGGAACCTTGGTTTCTAAATTTCTGGTAATGTAACTACCTGTCTGTTCTGCAGTGAATGATACCTCTTTGAACTGATCTCTCAGTTCTGAACATACTAACATTATCAGAATAGTCTTAGTCAGCTTTTCTGCAGTAGCTTCTAAGATAATATTTTATATAAATAATCTTTGTTAAAAATAAGTGTGAAGATAGCTCGACTAGCTCAACAAAAGCATCATCCAGTTCAAATGTTTATTGATCACTGAAGATTTAAAGGGAAAAAAAAGCTTTACAAAAGTATTACAGAGTGCACAATAATATATTCTGTGGAATCTACTTGTGTTTTTTCCTCATAGTAGACTATTCTACCATGATTTACTATTTTCATCTTATTTGCACTTTTTTTTTCTTTTAACAGGCACAACATCGATGTTAATGGCTATATGTTACATCTGGTTTTAGATACTAAATCCTATTGGGAAGGATGCTGTCTTTTTGTGTGTGCCTTCATAGCTACATCTGTGTATAAATATGAGAAATAGCATAAAAGGATTAGTGTAAGAGATGATGATGTGATAAACTTGCACATACTTTTAAAAGGAGTAGTAGTAGAGTTATAGTAAAATGTTTGCTGGATTTGGAAGGAAACACAATTGCTTCCAGAAGACATGAGACTCCTTTTAAGTTATCATGAAGGATGAAGGAGATGAAATAGGTAAGTTTTAACAGAGGCAACATTACTATGACCGAAGGGCAAAATAAGCTTCCTTACTGAGGTAGTCACACAATCCTCTGTTTGCGTCTTGCTACATGAGTAATGACTTCTTATATTCTTTAAGAGCAGTGGTGGAAATATTACAGTCAAAACAAAACTGGCTGTATTTGTATTTGAAGTGCTGAGCATAAATAGAAACTTACTTGCTTGTGATGTGTTTGATTTTTTTACAGGCTTCAAAGAGTAAATAACCTTAACTTGACTCACATGTGCTGCAGGCAATCATTGTGGAAGAACTAGCAGGAACTAACTTTTAGCTGCTCAAGACACTGGCTCATGACCTGCCCTGTCCTTATCATATATCATATCTTTAGCACCATCTGAGAAGTCCCGGGACCCGATGTTTTGTATGAGAACACAAGCAAGAGACTGAAAATGTAAGAGCAAAAGCTCAGGAGTTTATATCTGGTGTGGTGAGATGGAATATGATGCAGGATATGGTAGAAAGAAGGAGGTGGGAGGTGTAATTTTAAAAGGCCTGTGACAAGTAGGTACACATAGTAGTCTAGATCAGTAGTAGAAACCTGAAGCCAGCCAACAAGAGATAGATACTATGATCTCCCAAGAGTGATTCTGTGATCTTTTATCTTTTACCCCAGTCTCACAACAAAATACAAGCAGCAGAATGGTAAGGAATTAGATAAATACAAGAAACAAACCTTCTAATGAGTGACTCTCTGAATACACGAGAGAGATTTGGGTGTGTGACTTAGCTATGCTGTCTGCTCTAATCCCCCCAACTTTCCATAGGCTACATTGGTGGGGTGTGAGCTCCAAATTTTTCTCCATAATCAGGAGAGCTTTTTAATAAAAGCCAAGATTCTGATATAATCACTGTGGCACTTTGCAGGAAGTCATATGAAGCTATTGGGTAATCAACAGTTAACTCAGTTTTGAGACGACTGTTTCTATGACTGCAGAAAAGCAGATGGAAAGCCAGCCAAAAACATGGACTATAGCTTCAAGTATCAGCAATTAAACATATAGGACTGAAGAAGCTAAAGAAGCTTTGATCAAAATCCATTGTAAACAAAAAATAATCCGATGACTTCACTGCTGTGACTAGCATGAAGGCCATTCAGACAACTCCCGTTTGGCTTTCTTACCCCTGTCTGCAGATTTAGGGAGACTGGCTTTGCACAGGGACCTATCCAGCCACAACACAGCACACTGGCAGGGAAGGCTGAGTGTGGAGGCACCCTGGAGAGGCAGGGCTATGCACGGTGCCTGCCTGGGAATCCTGCTGCAGCCCTTGCAGCTGGGGCACTCTGTTTATTCCTCCATGGCAAAGTACCATGCAGGCAGCTCTCTGCTCTGCTTGTTGACATGGGACAATCAAGTGTTTTGAAGTGGGAGAATCCCACCTCACACCGCCAGTGCCTGGAGGAGGTGAAAGACTGGCCTGCCTGGGTAGAGGGGGTACCATATGCTAATGGATTCTGGGTTATAACGAGGTCACCTGGCCATGGAAATGCAACTGATACAGATTTATCCAGAAAGCCTGTTGTACTCTGAAGAGGGCTACAGAGGCTGGAAAATGGCAAGGATTTTTCTCCTGTATTAAACAGCCTTGAGGGTGAGGGCTTATGGCTTTGCATGTTGTTAAGGGTCAGCTAGGCATAGGCCTTAAGACCAAGGAAGAGAGAAAGTCTGCTAGAACTTGCTGTGCCCTGAAAAAAACACAGATATGAAAAAATCCAGACCTATTTACTGTGTAATTCTGGTAAAAGTGAACAATAAAGAGAAGCAAAGGCAAAGCAGAAAATAATAGGGTATTAATGATCTCATCTGAAATACTAGAAATGTTTCCAAGCCTTACATTTGCTTTATTAACTAGTTTTCTTCCTGGGCTGTAAAAATAGCATTGAAAACTTTGCTGAAATTTCCTAAAATTCCATGTTGTTTAAGTGACATTTACCTGAGTTTTCAGCCTGCCAAATGCTCCCGTAGAGTTTCCCGTTGGCCGTGTGGTCCCCAGCATCTTGCCTGCTCAAACATTACTCAGAACAGAAGCACAGAATTTGGAACAGCAAAGAACATTTCAGGACCTAGATGTGGAAAAAATAAGTATATATGATGTTGCAATAGAGTTCTCAGAGGCCCTCAGCCCATATATTAAGAGCATTCAAAGCAGGAAGTTGCTGAAATTTCACAAGTGACTTTTGCAAGTCCCCTGTAAATCTGACTTCTTTCAAGCATTTTTACCTAGATAGTAGAGACCCATCTTTGAAAGTTGCAATATAAGGGTGGGGCCCCCCGGAAAACTGATATTGTCATTAAAGGATATTTTTTATGACTTCTGATAGCAATCAGAAGAGAGGCTGTAGCCCAGCTAACTAGTATTAAAGTTATTAACATCAATATAAATTTTTATATAAAGGGCTGGAAGAGTTCCCCTAATTACTAATCTCCAGCATGATAATTACTTTAAATACTTGTGTTTTACGTAGACAGTCCAGTCCAGCTATGCAATTTTACTGTTGTTAGCCCCTATTTTATAAAATAAATTATAAGGGAATAAATAAGGCAAACCATATGGAACCAAGGTCAGGTCAGCAGCATTCCACTATACCACCTCCCTTTAAGCAGTGTTTTTATAGTAAGAACCATGGCAACTAACTAGTTCATTCTGCTTTTTATTACTTTTTTTTTACAGATGATACAATAAAACCTAATTAGAATGTTTCCTTTCTCTTTTGGAAACTTTTTCCCCCTTAGGATCACTTTGAAATCTTACAAGTGTTTGGGTTGGAAAAACAAGGAAAATTTTTGTTCAAACAAGTGAGTTCATATACATAGCAAGAGCTGGAAGAGATACAGGAGAAAATGACGCAGGCATGTTGACAGAACAGTTTATTTGGACATTAATATCAGTATCTTTTCTAAAAGAAGCCCCAACACAATCTGCAAGAAAATAAGTTTGTGAACTGCTTTGTGAACAGAAGTTTTGGAAGCTCCATCCTCAGAGGTATTAAAAAATCAACCAAGTCTGGAGCAACCAGCTCTAATGCCAAAGTTAGCCCTACTTTTGGTGGGAGGCAGGAAGAGGCGACCTCTAGATGTCTCTTCCAATCTAAATTATTCAATGAACTTAGGCCCAGAATTAAAAAATGTGATGGAGGAGGGTAGAAATGTGCAAGTATGCAGAGATGTACAATTGCATAAGTACTATTGTCTTAGAAAATTAAATTAAACACTGATAGTTTCAAAGACATGGGTTGGGAACACAGTCCTGTTTATGTAATGGGGCTATTGCCTACAGTTTTGTTAGGGCCTCCTGCAGCTGGGTCTCAAGCAATAAGACTCCATTTCAGTTGCTTTTAGTTTGGGCAAGCTGATTTGTTAGAGCTGAAACTTCCTACACTGAATTACTTATTCAGGGTAGTGATTTTCTTTTAAGTTCCATCAAGAGTAGTTCAGTCATTTCCAAAAACAGATTAGCAGAAATATACATTTCTTTCGTATAAAGAAAATGCTTATAACCATTTAATTAAAGCTGTGATTTTTAGTAATGTGCTTGAGTTTGGCAGCCTAGAAAACCTGCACAAACTTGGCCAAGTTATGAGTGGCGTAGTTTACATAATTGCAAAAGAGATTATTTTTTTTTGGCACTGTGTAGCTGGTCTCCAGTAGTCTCTTCATAATGAATATACTCCCATCTCAGAGCTTCAGAGGCAAGCAGAACTCTTTGTATAAAATACAAGGCTTTCTTCCAGTGTGTTAAAGGCTGGGGAACAGAGATCAGTGATGCTGTTGGTACACAGCAGTGGAATTTGAGTAGCATGAGTAAATGGAGAGCACAGCAAAGAATTAAGGCAGGGTGGAGGTGAAAGGAAGGAGGTGTTGGGTGTAGCAGAAATGGGAGGATTTAGGAACAGTAAAACATACTGCTCTTGAGAACTTGAAACTCAATCTTGTGCTTACTGCCTGTCCATGAATTCATAATTTAAAAAAGGTACTTAATCTTCAATCGCAGTATGATGTAATGCTTTCCTTTTTCTCTCACAGGATTTATGAGCAAAATGAATTCTGTTCACCAAATGGACTAAGCTCCTGAAAAAAACCCACCTGTATAAATGTCCTTATTTGAAAAAAGAAGCTGTGTAGAAATGGGGTAACAAGATTACAAGAACAAAAGGATGGGTTCAATGACAAAGGTAGCTGAATGCAGCCCTGAGGAACAGAGTCCTGTCCTTGTCTTATCTCACCATCTCCCTGTGACCAGGAAAGCTCCTTAACACAGGTTTTTTCTCAAGTGACAAGCACTTCCTGAGTTCCCTTCTACAAGAAATCTTGACTTTAAGTTGTTTCGTATATCTGCCCTTGGGATGAAATGCTTAACGCTCCCCAAAAAGTTCTAGCAGTTAGCCAGCTCAGATACAGGTTGCTCCAGTGCAGATGATAGAGTTTGAAGAAATGAGTGCCCTCTACAGAGCTTAGTTCAAAAAAGCATTGAGTTCTCAGAGCTGTCAGTGTTCATATATAGCACCTAGAACAAACTAGGTGCTACATGTGAAAACAGACAATCTAGGGAATGCTAAACAATCTCAAAAAAATAAATCCATCTCCAGCTATCACATACTGGACCAAAAATCATTAGGTTCTTCCAGGCTTTTTCCATTTATAATGTAAAATTGCTATTTTTCTTATCCTTCAGAACTTTTGAGAAAAACGAGCTAATTCATGTACAAGAAGCAATTGGATACTATACTGTAAGTGCCATAAAAAGAGGCCAAAAAAGATAAAAATAATTTTTCTGTATGGTGCAAGGAATGTGCAGAAAATCAGACATGGTGCCATGGGAAAGAGGTATACATGAAATACAGAGTATGTGATTTTCCTGGTTTTCCTCAGGAAACACACTAGCCCAGTAGTCCTGCTTGCTCACTGGCGATCTACGCTGCCTGTGGCAGCATGATCAGAGTTAACTGATCATGTTAACTCTAGTAGCAGAAGCAATCTAGCCTTAGGGATGTGAAACACTATTTGATTCATTTACTCTGCCAAGAAGTAGCATAAAGGAAAACTCCACCTAGCAACTATACCTTTAGTAAAGTGCACTAGCAGGGAAACAAACCATTCTTTCTGTTTTTCTGCCACGGGCCACAATATAGAAGTCTGTGAGAGTTACTGTGACTCCTATTCCTGTGTTCTTAAAAGCACAATACATGCCCTCGGTTATAATGGCTATGCAGATGTCTGTTATTTTAATGACATTCAAACTGAGGCTACATGACTCAGGAGAGAGTCACTACGGCTTATACAGACAGATATAATTAGTTATTTTTGAACAAGTGTGCTTATGTTGATAAACTTTTACTGTTACGAGCTGGTTGGTGGCAGTAACCAGCTGTAGCTTTCAGATGTCAGGTGCACAGATTTCCATGTTGCTGCAATGCCTCTTCTTAGTCCTGGAAGGGAAGGTTCCTCCTTTCCCCTGCAGGAAGACTGGCTGTGACACTTTGTCACTTGCCAGAGATAACTGCAGACACCTCTGGTACCAGTGCCATAATTCTTAATGAGCCAACGCAGCATCAAACAAGGCCATAGAGTTCATCCCTAATTTTGCATCATGTTGGTTACAAAACTGATAGGTTAATAATAGTTAACAACATATTAGCAGTTAATACTATATTTAAGATATGTGGAGTGAAACCTTGTCAGTGTTGTTTTTCCTTTACACAAAATGAGTCTTCCTTCTACTGCAGGAGTTGTTCACAAGACTGTTAGCTCAACAACTGCATTGTCATATTTTGTATCTGCACAAACAGGATCTGTGGCAGACAGTGAACTGACATCACCGATAAGCTCAAGACCTTTCTCCAGCAGAGACAATAAACTTCTCCACATCGTCCCTGTTTATAGCTTAAACTCTAGGGAGGAAAATGACTAAGCACTTGACGTTCACAGCCTTCTGGCAGAGGCTGCAGCCAGGGAAAGGTGCAGTGGGAGCCATTTTTGGATAGGGGTTTAGAATATGACAATCCCTCTACTCAAAAATAAATTACAGCCAGTAAATTTGCTTCACTTGTATTTGGGCTTATAAAAAGGCACCCTGAAACAGTTGATAAGCTCCAGTCCTGGGTGGGCTGGTTTGGCAACTTTGCTATAAGATTTTTTTAACCATCACAGAGTGCAACCCTTCTAGTGCACACATACTTTTATAAAGCAGGCTTTTAAAAACAGCTCCTCAGTGAGCAAAAATATCAGCCATTTTTTGGTAAAGAATTTTTAAGCATTGGCACTAGAGTTAATAGAGAAACTATTAAACTGATTAGTTGTAATTTATAGCTGTTACAATGGCAAAAGTATCTGAGTGATCACCCTATGCTGCCACTAAAGACATACCTCATCTGCTATAGAATGAAATACTCTAAGATGGTTTTTAATGATGCATATATCTTGCTACCTGCTGATAATAACCAATTGGCAAGGACAACAGTTTAATTATATAGTACATCTCCTGCTGGCTTCCAAATATTCCTGCTGCTCTTCACTAATTTCTTAGCTAAAAAAGAATCAGTCTTCTTATTTTTCACTAGTACATTAATTTATGAACGGAAGACAGAAAGCTTTTATTAGCTGCTTAGGTGCCTGAGTTCTTTGTGTTGTCATCATGACAGCCCCAGCTGCCCATAAATCCTGATAGATGGTGCAGAACAGGCCCCAGATCAGCTACAGAGTGTGGAGGAAATCCCAAACTGGACCTGTCGCACGTATGTGAAGAACATTATCTGACAGGTGGCTCTCAGCCCCGGCCAAGGGGCTATCTCTGCTTGTGCTGATACAATACAGGCAGCTTAGATTAAATGTCTTGCTCTTACAGGCCTTCTTTCAGGTTCATTCTGAGCGTGGAATCATAGCACCCATCTTGGGAACTGCACTGCCCCAGCAAGAGCAGAGAAGCCTGCAGTACACAGACACCTTGGAGGTGAGCACCAGCAGCTAAGGTTCATCGTTTGGCACCGAAGCAGTGAGAAGGTAAATTCATCTGGGATTAATGATATAAAATCAGAAGTTCTTTTGTCTGTGAAAGAATAATCTGTATGCCTAGGTATTGGGGACCTCCAACATAGTTCTATTCCTTTGGACTCCTGCTCAAAAAGGAGTTTTGAGCATACATTCCCCAGAAGACCTATTAACTGTGCTTTTTACCAGAGTCTGGTCTTTGCAGAAACGAGTGTATCAGAACTTATTCCTGGAGTGAAATCCTGTTCTACCAAAGCCTGTAAAATGGGAATCAGAAATCCGAGTTGAATGAGAAGAATGTCTTTAAGTTTGGGAACTATTTATAAAAAAATAAGATTTTGCTTCTTAAACATTTCTCTGAGTAATAAGAAGCTGATAATAAATAGTAGGGATTTCCCCCCTCCATTTCTGAGCAATTAATTTTGAAATCCTTTTGAAAATCAGAAATATTTTAGCATGCATGCACAGCAAGTGGACACTTGAGATGTTCTTGCTTTGCCTAACACACTATAATTTGGTGTAGAGAATTGGAAATGTATTATAATAATGAGAATTGGCAGTGCATTACAGTCCTGTTGTTAAAATAACCTTTAAAGTCACTTCTTCCATTATGAGCTTTTAAGTGCACAGAAAGACCTCATGAAAAACATGAATGCAAAGGTAATTACTCTCCTGGGTTTTAGTTTCTACTGATGGTGCAGTGATCAAATGAAGGACATAACAACAAGACTGTGGCATGTAAAACACGAGAGGAATAAAATATGTACTTGTGTGTGGCCTGACAAGTTTGCTCCAAGAACTCAAGCTGGGCTGCTGTGCTTTACTGATCCCTGTTAGCAATAACAGAGAGCTGGCCTGCAGAACAGTGGGCTACTTCACACCCACACACATGTATTACTGGCCGTAGCCTGGAAGAGACTGTAAGCTGAAGTGAGAAGGAACTTTTCACTCTTCAGAAAAAATCTATCGTTATGTTATCCACACTATTCAATTTCTCCATATCAGCCTGTATCTCTGTCCCCTCCTATCCCTGTCTACTTTTAGTGAAGGTGTAGGAAGCCTCAGAATGGATCTGACCATAATATTCTTTTTCACAAATAATTCAAACATTCTTAAAGAAAGCAAGGTACACGCTAAAGACCTGGTAGAGTTCACCTATATTGGGTGAGTTTACAGAGCTAAAATGATTGTGACAAGCTACAAAGTCACACCACCACATGCTCTTGGAGCTTACAAAAAATGTACTTGATACCTCTGTTGATCGATAAACATAATTTGTTTATACTAAATTTATCTATAGGTAATTATCTTTTTCCAAGATAAAATAACCAAGTGGTATCTTTCCATTTATCTAGTACATGTCAAATAAATTGGTAACTGTAAATAGAACTAAACACATTCATAACAGGAAGTGCTGTGCTATTGACTATTTGGAATATATAGTAAAACATATTGTGATAATTACCAGGAATTTGTTCTGCAACATCAGATTCTTAAAAGTAAGCAGCACAAGTAATCTTGCTGTATACAGAAGGAATCACAAGGTAGTGCCTGCGCATACTAAGGAGAATTTCCTATTACTGGCTTTTACAGAGGTAGTTTTGCAGGTTTTGAAAATCTAGTCATTCACAAGTTTCTGCCCCACACATCTTTTTCCTTCTGCCTTTTGGTTTCATTAGGTGAAAAGTTGTATTTTTAACAACAAACTCATAAATGCATTTGCTTACCCAGGTTTACTACCAGCTAATATCTCCCTATTACATTGATACCAGCTACAGTATCTCTGAATCACTTTTTCAGTTGACTGCAGATTTTCAGTTCCCTGCCTGCATTAATGCTCTTTGAAGTGTATACACTCAGATGGTAAATAACTTTTCTCACAGCTTTTTAGCTCTGCCCTTGTTATGTTAACTAGGCTCACAGCAGTATCTTTGTTTTCTGCTCAATTTTTGCTGTGTTAATTTGTTAGAAAACAATGACAAATTTTCACCAGCTAGCACCAGTTCTCTGTACTTGCTGATGTCTTTCACACAGCAGAAACAGAGAAACAGGTGCCAGGTACAAGGCTGAATACAACACTTAAACTATGTCTTTTATATTTATAATAAATCTTACAAGACACTTTAAAAAAAAAAGTTAAAAAATTGGAAGCTATGCAGTATGAGTTCCCTCACCTTTTTAATACAAGAAAGAAAGAAGAACAAGAGAATGTTAAAAGTTGTAAAATACTTACAAGTCGAGGAAAAGCTGTGCAGCAAATAAAGTTTGCACTGGTGACAGCAGCAAATGCTCCACCCCCTCCTCCGTTTTGTTTTACTTTCAGTTGTTATATAATAATATAGGACTATGTTTGGACTTAACACAATGTGGAAAATGTTCTCATATAAATAGCAGGGATTTCCTGCTGCTATTTCTGAGCAATTTTCAAATTTGCTCACCACTCCTCCCCCCAAAAAAAACCCAAAACCCACAACCTATGAGAAAAGGCACATGCCTGATTTATAAGGCAAGCAAGTGACTGACAAACACAAGAGGCATCTTGCTGTCCCAAGCAGTGACATTCAAGCATGCTACTTGTTATCTTTACATGAAGTGAAGAAAGTGCACAGTTTGTGCCCTTGTCTCTGCACAGTCCCTCCTCCTTTGTAGCTTAAGTGTGTCCTCCCAAGCAGAACTCTGAGCTGTTGCTTACCTTGCAAGCAAACGCTGTAGCTTTATGCTGTAACTCCTTCTCTGCAGCCTGAACAGTGTCATAGTGGGGCTGCCAGAGGAGGAAAAGAGAAGTTGCCTCTCAGGGCAACACCAGGAAAGGAAAGCATGGCCATGGAAGACTGCTGCCAGAACAGAAAAGGCACAGCGTCTGGCTTGCTGTGGGAAGACGGACAGAGAGGTGTCATAGGTCCAGGTGACATCAGAAGAGGATCCTTGAAGAGGAGATGAAAAAATGCTCTCAAATTGAACTCAAAAGTTGTGGATTTTCGCTGTTAAGAAAAGTGGGGGTTTTGTGCCTATGGTAATCACAGAGCAGGGCAGCCGTAATCTTGAAGTCCTCCTTTCATCCTCATGCCTGCCTTTATCCTTTCTACCTGGAGCTAAACTTCAATGTCCTGAAGATGAGACTCAGCAGCTCCCTAGGAGTATTCTCAGGTTTCCAGGAACCATCCCTTACCTATGTAAGGGTCGTGCACTCCGGAGGCAACAGGGAAAATGGTACTATCCCTCTGTGCAATCTTCTTTTTGCCCCCTTCTTTGTTATTCTGGGTGCTGGTTGTTATTCTGTGCAGTTCACACTCTGTGAGGTGATAAAAATATTCTGCAGCTAAATTAGCGCATTTTAGAAATGACTCTGTCTCCTTACTGAGTTTCTAGAATTGGGCGTTTCCTTCCTGTTTCAGTGAAAACATTTTTTTCAGGGATCCTGTATTTAAAACCTGGTGAACAATATCAGTTAGTTCCCTGTGTTGGGATATTCTATTAGAGGTAGATTCAGAAAATCTACTTACGGACCTAAATAAGACTTGTATTTTGAACAGCTGTCATACAAGGAGAGGAACAAGGACTGGAACTGAGTGTTTCCAGAGAGCAGTTCTAGATGGCTACATGCCGAATTCATGACATAGGGCAGCTTGCTGCCGTTCCTCAGCACCCCTATGGCTACAGGCATGGTAGCATATAGCACAATGATTGAGTCCAGCATCTCTTCTGCAGAGAAGGTACCAAAACAAAATGCAGCCATGCTGATTTGCTCCTGCACAGGATCTGGTTTGCAGACATTACTGCAAAGGACCTTCCAGCAATTTAACACAGGGCAAAAAAGCAGAACTTCCAATTTGAAACTCTCCAGGGACTCTTGTCTCTCACACGGCACTGTGTTTTCAGAAAAATGGCTCCTCACCTTGTATTCTGCCTCAGTACAGAGTGTTATTATCTTTGCAGGTGTGCAAACATGGGACAACTCTTAGAAATTTGAGCAAGATTTGAGAAAGAAAATAAAAGTACAGACTTGGCTGGAATTCCGGCCATGGCAGAGTACAAAAATGCAAGTGAAAAGGAGGTACCAACGTTGCATGAAAAAACAGCAGCCTAGATAAATATTTAAACTAAAGGAATGTACTCATTTACTAACTGCCTTCTGATAGGAGCACTTCTTCTAAGACAGAAGTGTTCATAAACACCTCTGTTTCTTCAGCTCAAAGAATGAGAGTAAATTATTTCAAGTATGCATGTATACATGTATTTAGACATGGGATCCCAAAGTCTCTCATATTTGTCACTGTTAAAAACTAAAAGAAAATATTGTTTCCAATTTGTCTTTGCTTTTTGGTGTTATACTTTTGCTATACTATAATTCATCAGAATTTTCTCAACTGGGAAAAATTTGTAAGCAAACAGCCAAAAACAGGCACACAGAGCTTTAGGTATTCATGAACTATATTCTCTGGGAAAAGGGTAAGAACAGCTTACTTAAATTTTGTTTGAAATCACTTTCCAAACAGTTTCCTTTGAGTGATGCAAAATGAAAATACTCTATATAGGATGCACTTTTTTTTTTTTTAAACTACCTCTTCTTTTTTTTTTTTAAAAAAAGAACTGTGCTCTGCTAGCATTTCTGATGTTAATATGTGTATATTTCTAGTTTCATATAAAAACTGTTCCTAATTATTACAATAATTGTATATAAAAATAATGTGTCAGTATGTTTTACGTTACAATAGGGTGGCATTACCACCTGCACTCCCTAAAAATTTAATTCTCATTTATTTTCTTAATTACACAAAAATGTGCTTCCTAATTACACAAGGGATGTTTTATAGTCATCTAAACACTACCAGTAACATCAAGGTGTTTATTTATAGCATAAATTATTCTCATAATCTCCTACAAACAAAACACCCCTTCCTAATTTATGCAACTTTCATTTATAATGGGCACAGGCTATTTGGCAAGACATTGGCAATTACTCTCACTAATGAGCTACTAAATTGTAATTTAGTATTATAAGTGTGGTGACAAAGAATGTGAATAACTTACATCATGCGAACAGTAAAGTGAAAACAGATGCAGGAATGTAATCTTGAAAATAAAACAGGATAACTGAAAATTCAAATACGACTGTCCTGATTTGAAGCACCTTTTTGTGCAGCTGAAGGATGGTCAGCAGGTTTGACTTTGCTGTACTCTTCAAAGTTTGCCCGTTCTTTCATGAAATCAATTCCTTCAGAATTGGTGTTAGTTCTGTTGCTGAGGAAGTATTGCTACAGATGCAAGAGTGAAGAAGTGGGAGGGAAGAAAGCTTTTCTAGAGCAACAATGTGGGTTGTTGTACAAAAATATTTCCTGAAGGTAGTCTGTGAAAAAAAATGGCAGTTCTTGCAGAGCTGGATCCCTTCAGAGATACATCCCACCCAGCTCAGAGGCAACCTACTTTCCTAAATTTCTGAACGTTTTAAGATGGGTCTTCACTAAGTTCTTCTCACCTGCTGTCTCAGCATCAGTTCTTTAAAAAAAAATCTTGAAATGGAAGCCTTCTCTGAGAAGATGTGGACTCTGATAAGATGTTATGCTCTGATAAGCATAGTGATTTTAGGGGTTTTTTTTAATGAATTCCAAAATTTTTAAAGAACCTGTACTAAATGTACAGGCAGATGCAGAGGACAGTAATTGCAATTTGAATAGTGTCTCCTCCTGACTACTTTTTTATTACAGTGTTCCTGGTGTGTTTGAATTTTGCTGCAGAGTGGAACTACTACACCCTCAATTATCGACCTCATGACTTTCTGCATACAAAAATGAAAGAACTGTTGTTTTCTTCCTCTAGGTGACAGAATGGGTGTAAAGAGCTGATAAGCAGGTACAACTTTGACTCCCCCACATTCCCAGTGTGGCAACGAGAGAAGCTAACTCAGGGGAAAACAGCCTTCTGCCTCTGAGGACTCACATCCCAGTCATCCCACCAACATTCACTATTACTGCATGTTATTTCAGCCAAGGTAAGCCTTGATTCTAGGGACGGTGACCAGCAGCAGAGTACTTTACTGCCAAGCAGGAGAGGACAGAGGGGAATTTGAATGAGGGACTTAGATAAATCTATCTGATGTATTTCTGGTTCTTGCATTTCTGGAAGTTATAATCTTCAGCAAATCATACAAATAACAGAATTTGGGAACTGTCCTGCAGAGGTGCTATAACAACGCATAAACCAATATGCAAGTTTGAAATAATTTTATGGCAGTGTTGTTCCTGTAATAGAACATGTAATATACTGAATATGTTATTAGGTGGGAATGTGTGCCTGTGGAAAATCTCTAGGCAACTTCTGATTCATGGCTGATACTGGACTAGAGATAATCTGTCTCTCTCTCTCTTTTTTTTTTTCAATAGTAAATTATAATGTAATGTACCCTAAATTGTTCCTCAGATTGGTTATTAAAAACTTCTGGCATCTCAAAAATGCTATTTAATCTCTAGATATGTCTGGAACAAGCACTATTCTATTTAGACAAAATATTTGCACTGTTGCAGCCTAAAAATTTTCCTAAAAGAGTTGCCCGTTAAATTCCATCATAGATGCAGACAATCCTATAAAAAAAAAAAAAGGCAAATAAAAAAGCTGTCTTTTATCAGAGTTAGGTTGATGGTTGGGCTAGATGACCTTAAAGGTCCATTCCAACCTAAATAAGTTTATCATTCTATGATTCTATGAAATTACAGTAACCATGAAATATGTTTGCTATTTCTTTTTTGATAATATTGTATTATAGTTTCGTTATACAGTAATATATCCGGTCTCTAATGCTCAGAGTTTTTGTGACAAAGGTAGAAATCACTCAGTGGAAAATAATTTCTGTGTAGAGAAAACAGGATATTTAGCTATTATGAGGACAGAATGTATTCTAAACACTTGAAATTTAAGAGCCCTTCCACAACATACTGTGTAAAGCCAAAGGGAAGGAAAAGGCTTCCTACCAGGTGTTTAAATGCAGTCATACCAAATTCAAGGTTGTCTTTAATTTTGCCACATGACTTTCAGGTTACTAAGGTGTATAAAGAGCCTTTTCATATATTATGACACATTTGTGCAATATTAAACTCCCACATCACCTCACAATATATTGCTCACTCCCTTACATGAAAAAAAATCAATGTGCTTTCTGTAGGGAATCATAACATGTGGCATACTATGCACAGAAAAGATGAATGCACTGGGAGTTATCAAACCTTGACTACTTGATGAAAAGATAGTGTTTTGAAATTTACTATCAATAATTGGTCTTTTGTCATTTCAGTCCCGAGCTTTTTTGATGGCTTATTGTCCTCAGACCAGCAATATTTCCCATCTGTTATTTCTTACCTTTCCCCAGAGCACCTGTTACTCAGAAGCAGCAGCTTCCCCTGAATGGTCTGCCGTTGCTTCTGCTGGCACTGTGCGGGACACAGAAATGTTCAATATGCATAAGAATAGAGACTCCACATTTTTAACCTCCACTACTCACTCTGAATTCTTCTGTCCTCTGCCTCATACTGTCCAGCCTAAATCAGTGAAATCCATTGTGGGAAATTACACAATGGCATGTAGCAGAAGTTTACAGGGCATTTCCAGTCTTCTCCATTTCCCTGATTATTTATCTATGGGTACTTCATGTACCTAAAAACCAGCCAAAGATAAGATGTTTATGGACAGGATTTCCAGTATCAGGTCACTGAACTCTATTTGTTTGTGAGCAGTTTGGATGAATTGTCTATACCAAGGTCCAAAATGGGGTTGCCTGGCAGATGCAAGCAGTTGCCCACAGAAGCAGAGACTGCTGAGGGTGTCTTTTGCAGCTGCTCAGACCACAGCCAGGCCCATCCCTAGGGAAGTGAGAAAGTCCCTGCTTCCCAAAGATACAAGGCATATCAAGTGGCTTCTAGCTGTATGAAAATGTCAGTGTTTCATAATATCAGCATGTCTAGCTGCCCCAGATCCATGACTTGCGGTTATTGTTGCTAGTCAAGGGGATTTGCAGTCTGTTTGAGGTTGCTCAAAGTGGAGAAAACATTATTGAAGAGATGAGACTCAAACCACCTAACTTTGCCTATTTTTTTTGTCTCCAGAGCTACTTGTACAGCACTTTGTCAAATATAACTAAACAGCAGCATCCAGAAACATCTGAAATATAAATAAAAATCATACATACTGAATTTTAATTAATATAGGTAAAGATGTTTTTTCACTGCTACAAAGTTAGGACTTTATCACTATGAAAGTGAGTTAAAGAGGACATTGCAATTAAGAATGCAATTACCAATATGTGGCTGTTAGGATTCATGTGTGTGTTTAATAAACAAATCAAGCTTAAACTCAGGAAAACACATTGCTTCAGACAGATTTCCATTTGTGAGAGTGCAACTACATATAGTAATCCTAGCCCATAAGTGGTATATATAATGAAAATACTAAGTAGTGAGCTTGCAAGGTGTGGATCAGTAGTCAGTGTAGGCATAGTCCAGAAGAACAGTGGACTTGATGCCACCTGAGAAAGGCTAATAAAATTGCTCCACAATCTTAGATACAGCAAACTATGACATTTCTTGTCACTTCCCAAATGCCTAAATTACTGGCAACATCTTGTAATTTGCTCTTTTTTTTTTTTTTTTGCCACAGGATTCCTTCTGAAGTGACTCCCACTGAATTTACCAAAGAATATCTTATTTTTAAATGAATCTTACGTGACTTAGGGAAGGGATAGAATTGAGCTCCTGCTGATATTACACTTTCTTGCAAACCTTTCCATGTGGAGACTCTGTGGTTTCACAGATTTACATTATGTGCAGCTGGTACTAAAATTGCATGCTCTAATTGTTTCATTCCTGTGTGACTGTATGAAATCAATTTTAATCTGCTCTTATACATGTATCAATAGAAGCCTAGGCCTAAGAATCTGGTAAACGCAGTTGTCTTCTGGCACCCCAGAGGAGCAAGAGATCCATTAAATCTTTGGCAAGGAGGAAGGGCTAAGCTTTTGCACCGAATGTATAAAAAAGTGATTTGAAATTTTGATGATGGTACAAGTTCACCCTAAACCACAAGGTTTCAGAGGCCTTTTTCATTGCCAGTCACCCCAATTAGCAATATGTATATTCAGCAAGTTTTAATAAAATCCTGCATGTTCTACTTTGGCTGAAATACGAGCTTAAAATGATGGGTTTTACTAATTTGTACATTTCTTAGAAGCAGGGTGAATGTATGAAAGTGGTGACCTTCTCAGGCTGCCTAGGGAATGTAAATGGCCACCCCATGGTTGCTGAGGGACAGGTGGTATGACTTGAGGGTTTAAAAGTATTAGAAATATTAATATACTTCATCTGATAATTTAAAAATAACTACTTTCTCAGCTTAAAAAGTGAAGAGCTGGACTCCTGTGGCCATTCTCCTTGATATAGCTGTTTGTTTGGGTGTTTCTCTTTCCCCCTCCCTGCCTTAGCGGTTGCTGAAGAGCTGCTCACATTAAATAGGAACCTCTGCTCTTGTAACACTCGTCTCCATCTATCCTTTTTACCTTCCAAAGCAAAATTTAGATTTCACAGCCACATGGACCCATGCTACCCCATTCGAAGACAAGCACTGCTGCCCTAAGTAGGCAACTTCACGCTCCATAAACATCAGTCAGGAACAGAAAGCTTCATGTGCCATGTAAATAATAATTCAGGAGGTAATGCTGGATATTCATGTCTAAAAGTGTTTGTTAGGATCTGAGCTTTTATTAAGTACTCCATTATTTACTTTCTCTCCTTCCTACCTCTTCTTCAAAAAAGATTGGCCCTTCAGATTTAGATGGGTCTTTCATCTGCAATTGCAATTTCTTTTAATATTTTGCTGGAAAATACGTCACTGATATTTCTGATATATATGGAGTGTTCTTCATACGTGTGTATAATACAGTATTAGAGCTATCTCTAATTAAAACAGACCAAAAATTGAGTTGGAAAGTGACATTGTTTAGTCCATCCTTCTATTTATGATCCATTGACTGCCCTCCAGCTTCTAGCTGAGCAGCAGGTTTTCTTCTTGTCATGTGTGTAGGCTACTCATGGTCCCCTTTTAATTCCCTTTGCATGCCTCTGCCAACACATGGCTGATGGTGACTGGCTGTCTTCTCCAGAAGGTGTGCTGTGACTGGTTATCCCCATATCATTTTCAAGAAGCTGACTACTCAGATTTTACACTCGTTGGTATCTTGCAGGGCCACCTCTCCAGTTTTCCAAGATTATGAAGTTGAAGTCAGCTCTTCCCTTCCACAGTGTCTCTTTCCTTCTGTTTAGTACTGTCTGTTTGTCAGCAGAGCTTCATTTCATGGCTGCAGCACAAGTTGAAGTGCTTGAATAACACTGAATGACCTACCTGTCTTTCTTTCTTTCTACTACGCAAGTTCCTCTGTGAGCAGCTCTCCTGAGTCCATCTTTCCAACAGGCTGTGCCCCCTCATGCAGATTCCTTTCTTGCTTATATTAATTTCACAGGACAGTATGTCAAAAGTCTTACTGAAGTCAAGATGACATGACAGCTACTGCTTCTCCTTTATCGTTTCAACTTGTTATCCTGTCATGAAAGGAAGAATAATTTATCATAATTTGTCCATAACAAAATGTGTGGGCTGCTTCTTCCCCCAATTTCCTTTTTCTCTTAGTGTTTCTTCTGGTAGTTTTTTCAAGCAAGGGGGACTCTCTGTCTGGATTGTAGTGCCCTGAATCTTTCTGCCCCCATCTTGAGGGCAGTCACTCTGCACGTGTTTTCTACCAGCCTGGACCCTAGCACGTTAGTCAGAGTTTCTGAAAGGCAAAGAGATAGGAAGCCCACACACAGTCAAACCAAAGGTCTGGTAGCTCAGAATGCAACCTGCCTGCAGTCTGGTGGCCAGAAGCACATGTGGAGCATGAGGGCCAAGCAAGGGCACAGGGACCCTTGCCCAGTGATACCTTGTGTCCTCCAGAGGTCTCTCAGGCAGCTTGTTTCTTTCAGCAGCAAAAATCTCTGCAACCTGTCAGAGTCAGTCATACCAGATTAAACAGGGGTCCCTTTTTGGTCACAGAGGGGACCTGTTAAGGAGATTTATTCTATAGAATTTAAGCTTTTGTTTGTTCAAGGCTTCATTGCCTAAATGTTCATGAGAGAAATTTTCCATAAATTTACTAGATGTAACTGTTGGGATATTGTCCAGGAAGTAATGTGTTTTGAACACTAAGGAAAAAAGTAGTGTGAACTACACTTTTTATCACTGATTTTTCAAGCCAATCAACAGTATGAAGGAAATGTAAATGTAGTATTGTAAATGTAGTATAGTACTATTGTACTGGTGTCTCTAGCAATGTGTCTTCCAGCTAGAACTGCATCTAGCTGTTGACACATACTAGGGAAACATTTCTGCCTGGGGAACACAGACACAGTCCCTTCTCCATCTCCCCTTGGCCCTTCTCACCCACCATGCCTAAAAACCTGGGACTCTACACATACAAAAGGTGTGGAAACAGAAGTTTCAAGGGGTAGTTGCCACCTATTCACCTTTTGGAAGTGCTCAGTTTCTTGACCTATTGTTTTATTCTTGACCTATTGTTAACCAAGGTTAACATTGCCAACAACGCTGGGACATACTGTGATCTGAAAAGCAGGACCAAGCTGTGCCTGTGAATGTGTGATATAATGCTTATAGCCCCATGTAGCCATACCTTTTCTGAAAAATGTCTTCTGTGCCAGAAAGCCAACTGGACTGAAGGGGAGCAACCACTGCAGCTAATGACAGCATGTGCGTGTGTTTTCTGGACTTGTACTAAAGTTAACCTCTTACCGACAACTAAACTGCAGCAGAACAGAAACAGGATCGATTACTTCACACAAAACCATGTCTTGTTTCTATCAATAGCACGATTAAGCTGGTACCTTACTCTGAGGTAAAGATGCCAAGCATTTGTTTTATAATCTGCTGAAAGAAGTGGTGGTTTTGCCCATTGGTTTTGAGGAGCATCAAGATTCAATTGCAAAACATAGTTGTTTAAATTATGAGTTCTGCTTTTGCTGCCAATTTTAGGAAGATTTCTTTAGGCCATACTTCACGCTAGCATGAATGTGTGTGTTTTTAACATATTCATCAACAACCAAAATGTGTGTTACCTAAGTCCAAACATGTTGTAAAAGCTTTGATGTTAACCCACATAAGAACTTCTCCACACAGAGAGATTCAGAAAACTAAGGCAAAGCAATTAGAGTGATTTGCATAAATGAAGACTTTTATCACCTGTGTTCTGTTGCTTTCATTTGGGAATAAAGTGACTTTAGCTCAGATCGCTTCAATAGCAACCTAAAACAAAGGCACACCTTTCCCTTCCAAGGGAGTACAGGTAAAAAATGTATATTGCCAGCCAAACATTTTCATCTTTCGATAGGATGTCATTTTGGGAACTGCTGAAATAATCTAATTCTTGTCTTACAAGATGCAGTCTCTTTCAGGGCTCGATATGACCAGTGTTGTTGATGTTACAAAATTTTTGTTCTATCCACATCACTGATTATGGCTGTGAGCTTACTGGCTCCACCAAATACCATGAAGCAAGAACTACAGAAAGAGATTTTTACTTAAAGGATGTTAATGTTTTCAACCTTGGCAAAAGAGGAGCTGCTGAAAAATTTGCTTTGGGTCACAATGGTTACTGTGAAGAAAAGAATCTTGAATATGAAGTTATTATAATATTTGAGTCAAGGGATATGAGATAACCTTGGGTTTATTTACACCATATTTTCCTACAGATTTATCATGTCTTTGTTACTTTTTGCTTTCTCCTCCGCATGTTTTTGGTTTTCTTGTTTTCCACTAAATATATTTGAGTTGATGATGTTTTGATAATTTGTTCAATATGTTTCAGTCTGTCTGGATGGACCAATTAAGGATGAAATATATGTTTATCTAGAAATGCTTATTTGTAGAGGCAGAGGAAATTGTGTAATTTTTCATGTGTATATTCAATACTTTGCCTGTTGTTTATGATACTGGTTTATATTCTAGCTTAGAAGTCTGAATGTTCAGAACTGACCACTTAAAAATATTTTTGTTGATGAAAGCTTAACCTTCCTGACCTGTAAAAATGCGTGTAAACTGAAGTTCTTTGCAAGGTCTTCTAAGAAAATAATTCTGATACAATTGCAGGAAAGTGCTTATTTTCTTCCTTCCTTTTTGTAAGCACTCCTTTACTCTTGTATCATATTTTCTCATCTAGTATTTGCTAGTTAAGTAGAAGTTTTCTTTAAAATTCTGGTCGTAAGTTTTTATTCAGCACTTCATTTTTTCTCTCAGGCTTCTTATAAAATCCTGCAAGTTTGGTATTTGTTGCCTCCATAATCCAAATTCAGAGATATTGGTTGTTCTGTGGCATTCTTTCTGTGCCTTTCAGGCCTATATGTTTGTCCACTTGCAGCCTCTGGGAAAACAATGTTAATTTATTTGAATATGCTGAAGCCTTTGAGATTATATTTGTCTTTTCTGAAAGACAGGTCTTTTTACTTGGTCCTTCACGTTAACAAGTTTAACAGAAAATATACCGATCTGGCTAAAAGTGTATTGTCAAACAGATACAAAAATAACAGCATTGCAGAAACCAACCGGAGGCAAAGATCCATCCCAAGTCTGCTAAATCACCGTCTTATTAACCAGTTATCTTTATCATTATGGAAAGGCTGATAAAATCAAAATGCTGCTTTCTAGAGCCTCTGTTCCTGACCTGAAAGTATCAGTTATTAACAATTAGACTCAGGACAAGTGGGACTTCTTGCTACCCAAACTTACAAATGTGGTCTTAGTGCCCAGAAAATGGTGACACGTTCTTCAGCAACAGACTAAAACGTAAACATTGCCCAGTGAGAAGGGCTTGTTATATCTACTTGTTCAAACCTTCTAGTAAGACTGTCTCAAGCCAGCAAGAATACTAGGTTCCTTAAGGTCACTGTGGCTACATCCAAGCTCTTATGGAGCAAGGAGTCTTAAACTACTATCAGCTAATTCATTCATTTTATCACCTCTTACATTCTTCATTATGGTCTCCTCCTCACTGAGAACTCTCATCCTTCTTGCCCTGTCCTTGAAGTGTCACTTCAAGTGACAAAATGGTGACAAATGGCCATGAAGAGGACAGTCTCCTAAATCTGAGCCAGCACTGCTCCAACTGCTATTTAGCAGGGTTTTGTGGAAAAGTACCCAGCCCAAATACTCTTATTAAAATTGGAAATAATTTAATTTATGCATAAAGCTACATTTACCTAATTTAGCAGAACCCTTATTGTTTAATTGTGTGGTGTATTTGTTTAGTGGTGAATCACAAAGGTGGCTTGTTTTGAGCTGCAGGGCATACCCTGCATGCAATCAATGGCCTTCCCCCAACTTTGATCATTACATTATCAAGCAATGTTACTTTGGTGAGCTCTATGCAGAATTTTAGAATGGCAGAATTTCTCAAAGCATACATCGTATAGCTAATCTGTAATAGTTATCTCTTGATTTGGTAGAAAAGGAGGGTGAGAGGGCAAAAGGTTTAATTACTGCTACGTGGCTGGAGCGTTGTCATCATCATCAGATAAAGTGCTGTATAATTTGTTTGTAGAGTTTTACCTTGTAATATCTCTAATGGTGTGATATCCCTAACTAGTTTTCCATGTATGTTTGCAACTTTCCTTGTTAATAACAATCCTAATATGGTATTCATTAGCCTGTTAATTACACTGTCATTTAGAAACTCTTGCTTCCAATTAGCTTTAATGACAACATCAGAGTCATTTTTCTGTGCTGTCATTTTTGTGTAACAGTTTCCCATTTAAACTGCCTGCTGTTCTATCTTAATTAAATTTAATAACAGTAGTGGTAGTTTATAGGGGACTTTTTAACCTCATTTAATGTCAGACCATTTATACTAGTTTGAAGTAGGCACTGAAAATGTTTGCATTAATCCAATTACTTTGAAAAGGAGCAAACTTCACTTCTTTCAGATTATTTTAATTAAGGTAAAATTTCCATGAAAGGTCAAACTCCCTACCTGTGCAAATATGTAGAAACATTAGGGTTTTTTCTAAGTACACTGAAGACACAGGGAAAAGCCAACAATAGAAGGAAGGGTGAAAGCAGGAGGAAAGGGTGAAAAAGCTGACAGAGTCATTAGTGACTCTGTACAGCTGGTCAGACATAACTTCAGGTAGAGAATGGTTGCAGTATTTTTTTTAACTTGGGAAAGCTCCACAGGACCTGAATAATATACTTACCTTTATGCAGCACCCTTGAAGTTGCACAGTGAGACTAGAATCATGGCTCTCGTTAAAAATAATTATCTTTTTAGCCCACACAAATTTAAAACCCTTTAGAGAATCTCACCACGAGATTATAGAAAATCATAGAGAAATAAGATTGAAAGAGATGCTAGAGGTCATCTAATCAATCCTCTTCAAGCAGGCTGTCTAAACCAATACCATTTCTGAAGAAAAGTTTGTTAGACCTTACAGTCCTACTTTAAAAGATTTCCCAGGTCCTTTAGCAGGCTCAGAATGATAAGGTCAAATCGCTGTGATGAAGAATGCTCCAACACTGAATTTGTGAATTTGGAGGTGATTGCCAAGACTTTTATCCTAGACTATTTATTTGACTCTAGAGAGGCAGTGAGCTTGATTGTGTTCTGCAAAATCCTATGGCTCTCTTAAGGTGTTTCCTAGAGCTCAGGTATGTTTTTGTATGCTGAGGCTGAGGAAGGAGAAATTGGAGGTATTCCAGTGATCTGACAAAGAAGGTAGCTGCCAGGTTGGCATGCTGAATTTAGGAGATGCAGCAAAGTAAAGAAGGGGGAAGGAGGAACGCAATTGCACAGCTGGAGGTGAGAGGGAAAAAACAGCTGTAACTATGAGACAAACCACTGGCAGCAATGGTGGGCTGTGCTGGGAGGAATCTGTGATCACCAAGTGGAAGTGGCAGCTGAAGGAGTAAAATCCTTAACAACCTCATATGGTCATTGTCCATGAAAAGTAAGATAACTCCAAACTGGTAAAGAGACTGAAGCAGGAAGATGTCTGTAGGGGCTTCCTTCTCTGCAGCAATTGTAAATCCAGAGATTTTGGGGGAGGAAAGAGGAAGACAGGCTTTTCCTTCCCAGAGCACTGCTTGGATCTTGCTTACCTTTCTGTTACACACCACAAAGATGTAATAGGCAGGTTTCTGCTCAGCTTGATGACTTCCGTTAATCTTGCTGCTAGGCTCCTAAAATACCCTTAGATCTCGTCAACAGTTTTATAGAATCTTTTAGGTTGGTAAAGAGCTTTAAGATCGAGTCCAACTGTTAAGCTATCACTGCCAAGTCCACCACTAAACCATGTCCCTAAGCACCACATCTACATATCTTTGAAATATTTCCAGGCATGGTGATTCCACCACTTCCCTGGGCAGCCCATTCCAATGCTTAACAGCCCTTTCTATGAAGAAATTTTTCCTAATATCCAATCTAAACCTGCAATCTGGTGCAATTTGAGGCTGTTTCCCCTTGTCCTATTACTTGGGAGAAGATATGAACTCCCATTTCTCTTTCAGGTCGTTGTAGAGAGCAATAAGGTCTCCACTCAGCCTCCTTCTCTTTTGACTAAACAACCCCAGTTGCCTCAGCCTCTCCTCATAAACTTATTCTCCAGACCTCTCACCAGCTTTTTGCCCTTCTCTGGCCTCGCTCCAGGACCTCAATGTCTTTCCCGTAGTGAGGAGCCCAAAACTGAACCATGATATTTGAGCTGCAGCCTCACCAGTGTCAAGCCCAGGGGGTGGACAATCACTTCCCTCGTGCTGCTGGCCACATTATTTCTGATATAAGCCAGGATGCTATTTTCAAGGATATTGAGGTCCTGACTGGGTCTCCTTGGTGCCAGATACAAATAACATGTTGGTAGTATATGCTCTAGTATTTCTGGAATGTAATTTAAAGTAGCTTCAGTGGGTTACATAGAAAAATAAGTACTTGTTTCCCTTTGACTGAAGTGCTTGATATTTATGACCTCTTATGATTGCTTCTCAGATGAAAACTCATGACACAAAGATAGACTTTGCCTGGACATACTTGTGTCAGATGAACCAATTTATGTTAAAGTCATGTTTCTCTGAACTTACAGAACTTCTGTTGCTTTCCTGATACGCCATGCCACAAACCCTCTGTCTTACAGGTGTTGCCACATGTCTGGCAGCTTCTCAGCTTCACAAATTTAATTGAATTCCTGCTTATTCCTGTGTTTGCAGCTTGTGTCTTAGCTGTGATGGGTTAAGTACATTGCACCTGTGTTCTGTTGGGTACAGTTGCTTTTGTTGCTGAAATTTGGACCTCACTGTTTGCGCTCAGGGACTTGGAAAGAATGCTTTGTGTTACTCTGGTTTCAGCTAAAGCTGTTTCTATGCAAGAACTGGAAGCACTCTCACTAATAGCAGAAGCAACTTAGTGGGGGTAACAAGAATTTTTTGCCATGTAAATCTGAATGCATGATGTATCTTTTCAGCTGAAATTCTTCCATCTGATTTTTTTTTTTTTTTGGTAAATAACTTGCTGAAAACCACAGGAAAATTAATTATTGCTTTTTGTTTTCTATAAAATTGAAAGTATACTAATAATTTGTCTGTGCAAATACAGTATTTTGCACTGTGCAGGGCCAGTTGGTATGCAGGAGGTATCTGGAGAGCTTTCCTGACCCTGAAGTCCCAGAGCCTTCTTGGGGCCATGGTTCTTTCTATCCCAAGCTATGTAATGCTTCTGTGCATTATCCAGAGAAGGAGCAGGATGTAAGACAGGAGATCCTGTTGCAGAAACAGGTTACACAATAGTGACTAGATGCAAAGAGACCATCGTGCATCACACAACAGGACATTTTGTGTGTGTGCTCCACCACTAGTTCCAGTAGATATCTTAGTACATTGTTCCATCTGTTTGATCACCAGCTCTTCATCTAATGCCAACAAACACCAATCCCATTGTCATATCACAATATTTTTAAAGTTGGAACCACATCTCTGCTTTTTATAGAGTACGTATAACAACTGAGATCATTTGGATGACCACCACAAAAAGCAATGATTAGTGTTTTAGCTATTGAGGTAATAGGAATAACTTAAAATTATATTCCCTGAAAGTAAAATTGAATGGGTAAATAATGAGGGGTGCATCTCATAATTTTGATACCTTGTGGTCCAAGTATGAAATCATTATGCCTGCCTTGTTATCTGGCTGAAAGCAAAGGGAAAAGGGCAGAAAGAGGAGAGGTGTCCTAGGCACTAGTGTTACTGGCTGTTACACAAAGGAGGCTGTCTGTTAACTTTGACAATAAGGCAGATAAGACTCAAAAATGTGACTGTGTGGTGCAAATGTGGGTCCCTGCACTGTTAGTCAACTCATGTACCAGACACAATTATTCTGTTGCTCTCCTTAGTCTCGTTTTATTTGAGGAGGATGTTAGCACAGCTGCATCACTCCTGTTAGCTTGTGAAGGCCAGCTGAAGTACCATCGCTCCATATTATTTTCTACAGGGAGTTGTCCTCATCAATTTTGTCTATTAAAAAATGAGCCAAGCGTTCATCTGTGTCCTTATTCTACTGCAGTGACTGCTCAGGGATCTGAGAGGCTGAAAATTACGAGTCAGAGTTACACCTAAACCAGTTGTCCAGAACTAGCAGTGTGAATATCCTTTCTCTGCTTGTCTGTACGGCTGTAGCAGGACTGCAGTATTAAAAACTGCATTTCCAGGTCTGTCCTTAAAGAGGCTTTCCTGTGACTTTATTATTTCTACTTGTTCTGTGTGCTCTGTTAGTTCTCTATTGGTTTCAATTTCAGTAGATTTTTTTCTTCCAAGACTCTCAGCTTACTAATTTTTGACATAATATCTATTTAAAACATTAATTGTAATTTTATTTATTCTTCAGAATTTATGATCTTACTCGAATTCCACTTCCCAGTATGTCTTTCATGTTACAGCGCTGAGTTTTTTTCTTAATGTCAGGTATTGTACGCTGCCAAGTCTACTGCGAAGCCATGTGCTTAAGTGTCACGTCTACACATCTTTTAAATACTTATTTCCAGGAATGTTGATTCAACCACTTCCCTGGGCAGCCTGTTCCAATGCTTGACAACCCTTTTGGTGAAGAAATTTTTCCTAATATTCAATCTAAACCTCCCCGAATGCAACTTGAGGCCATTTCTTCTTGTCCTATCACTTGTTACTTGGGAGAAGAGACCAACACCCACCTGGCTACCACCTCCTTTCAGGTAGTTGTAGAGAGCAACAAGTTGTTCTCTCAGCCTCCTTTGCTCCGGGCTAAACGGCCTAGCAAATGAACAGCCTAGCAAAGAAGCTCCACGTCATCTCAAAGGGATGTGTGGAAAAAGTATGTTAAATTACTATATATGCCTTGTCCCTATTAACCACATCAGCTGGGATGAGCAAGTTGCCAAAGAAAGGAGAAAGTTTTAAGATATGGGAAAGAATTAACTCCTGCACCCCTTAGCAGAGGCTCATGAAGAATAGCTTTGTGTTTGCAGCTGTTTCTCAGTGTACTTGTAGGCTCTGTTGGTGTCTTGCAAAGCTGAGTGTCTTCAAGAGGCAGATGGGATGGCAGAAGCCTTTCCTGGAATCAGGAGACAAGAATGTGCTTTTAGACACACTGAAATGGAGAGCAGCTGTGAAAGTTAAAGGCAGATAGTAGCTAGGATGAGGTTTGAATAATAAAAACAATAAAAATAATCCTCGGTACAGCTCAAAATAAAATAAAAAGGACACTTCAGGATTACAAATGACAGGAAGAATGTTGGATTGGGGATTGGTTAAAAAGTGGGCAGGAAAGAGATTCCTGCAATATGATGTCAGTTTGATATATACGTATCTGTTAAGTTTGCCTGAATTCAATATCAAGAAATAGAATAGTATGAACCACACTAGTCTCACAAACAAGTTTTATTGCTCAAAACTTCAACAACAAAATGTGAAGATGGATCACTTGCATGTCTGGTGACACTAACTCTGTCTTGTGTATATTGTAAGATGAGGGGATTTTTGTCCAGCTTTATGAATCCTCTGGCATTTGTTACTCAGCTTCCAGAATAACTTTTCAGAAAGATTTTTGTTTTTTTCTTTTATTACCAAGAAGAAATGAGAATGTGCGTGAAGCATAGTTTGACAGTGATTGAGTTAAAGAAGTTGTCACAGTTTGAAACAGAAATTTGAATATTATCTAGTTGGGGTTCAGTCCACTGGAGCATTCTGCAGTCAGGGGAGGCAAGCAGAGGACTGGACAGTAAATCTTTCCTGCCAATACATTTTTGTTTGTGAAATTTATAATAGCACCTCTTCCTTTGCTGTTTCTTAGCATGGAGTGTGTCCAGCGAAGCATTATTTAATAGATCATTTAACTGGGTTTTAGAGTGCAATTTGGAGGTGGCATAGGTTATATGCTGTCTTTCAGACAGACTCATTAAGGAAATTGGCACTTTGAAAAACAGGTATGTCAAGGTGTTAAGTACCCTAAATTCCAATTAATAGCCAAGGACAGCAGACAAAATACATGCAGCATGTATTTTCCTCCCTTAATGATGCAAAGCACTGTAGAGACATTCTAACTAACATCATAAAAGTAGGGTTCTCTGCATCTCTGCCTCTCTCACAGAGTAATTCCTTGATTACCAACAGGAATACTGAGGACATGGGAATAGCTTTGATCTAAGATTTAGAAATGAATATAACTGAATACAGGTCTACATTAGCCTTTCCCATAAGCGCAACTTGCACATGGCCCCTCTCTAGTCTCTCTTCTGAATGATTGTTGATGTGGACAAATGCTACTGACCATGAGCTTGTTTTCTGTATAGGAGTTCTCACTGTTGTCACTGCAAAGTCAGCTCTTCCAATGCAAGACAGAGGAGAAGGTTTTTCTGCTACAGAATAAATGGTCAGGAAATTTCCAATCCAAAATCTTTCTTAACAGGGATTTTGCTAAATGATGTAAGACCTTTCTAACTTGCAGCTGAATGGATCAAATAAGTTGTGTGAAATGACTCGTGCATCATTTCTTCTAAACTCTTCTTATGTTGGGAACACATAGTAAGGTTGTCCTCAAAGTTCTGGTATTGTTTGGGGAAATGAGTGTGACTAAATTCCTACTGGCCTTCTGTGCAGATATCAAATAATATTCAACTTTCAACTAATAAGGTCTCTTTGATTTTTTAATTATTTTTTTTTTTTAAAGTATAAAGTAGTCTGTACATGTTTGTATAACCTCTGAAAATGAAAGGGATTTTTTTATATATATTTATGCCATTTACTTTTTTTCTATCTCTTGGGCATGAATATATGTTGAGTTGCTAACCGGGGATTTCAAGTTTCTGGACTTTTTTGGCCATTTCCTCTTCTCAGCACCTCTCTTTGTCCAAATCCACATCCTTGAACACTCCAGAATTTGGTTAATTATATCTTTCCTTTCAACAAAGCAGACCGTGTCACTCCTTCCTTTTCAGACTTAGTTGTTTGGCATCCCTGTTAATACTGCAGCTCCAGGTGTACAGTACAGCAGGAGCCCTCGCTTGAGTTTCTCGGCCTCTCATTTACTGTGCTGAGCTCATGCATTGGCTTTGGACTGCTTTCAGATCAAGGTGACACTTTTTCTTGAGAAGCTGTTCCTATGTGATTGTATCCTTTCTAGAAGGTCACAAAAAAAAAAAAAAAAAGAGAGCATGCTTAAATAATCTGTCTGCTACTGTCCAGAGGAAGAAAAGCAAAGAAAACCTGAGCTTCTCGGGAGCTTGGATTTGAGCTCAAATGTCCAATATCAAAAGAATGAAGTTAACATAATGTCTGGGTTTTGTGGTGTAGGAATGTACTGTGAGAACATCTACTAGGTGGAGACTTTCCGTCTTGTTTGTGGAATCCAGCTGGGCTCAGAGAGTGTATGTCCAGAAGGCTAATTACAAACACCTGGAGAAATGTGAAGCCAAGTCTAGACAAGAAAAGATTGAGGTATGAATTTCAGTGTTTAAAATACTGGCTAGCAGCAACATGCCTGCAGGGGAAAAGAATGTGATGATGTATTAATTACAACTTTGGGTACAAATACCTACATTGCAGTGTCGTTTTTATTCAAATATTGTTTAATTTTTTGTATCACTCTGTTCATATTTTGTTCAGCCTTTTTCTTGGATCTAGCTTCATAAATACAAGAGCAGTAGGGAGAAAATTAAGTTGGATTGTTTAAGACAGTGTTGCACTGGCAAGAAAGCTGAAGGAAAGATGCTGACAAGTCATAGTTCAGAAGAACTTGGAGACGAGAGTGGAGGTACAACAAAAATGCTAAGGTTTGTAAGTTCTCTTAAAATTTCAATTGCACGTTTCTGTGTGTTAAGGGGAGTTTCTCTCTCAACTTCCATGGAAGTTTGTTCCTTGATATGTGTAAACCACTGAATTAATCCAGGTGTTTGCTTCTATAGTGTCCCAAGAAGGCTGAACCTAGGATCTGTAACCTTCTTTAAAAACAGAAATTAGTTTGATAACGAATAAAATTGTGGACGTAGTCTGTCCATCTCTAGTGGCATGCTTCCATTGACTTGCGGAGTTTTATTGAGCTTTTTAATTTATTTTATTTTGCTGTGTTATGCCTGTCCTATCTTATAAAATTTTTTTTTCAGTTATGAAGCTATTATTTTCTAGAGATTCAGACTGGATTTGAACTGTCATTATTATTATATTTTTATAAAGTCTAAATGATCCAGTCTGGATGGATTTGAACTTTCCAGTACAGAAATTGTAATATTCATTTTTTTATTCAGCAGGGAAAACTGTCCAGTGACATTGACTACAGTACTTTTATCGCTGCATTTACTGCTATTGTTATTTGATGTGTTGTGACAGGGTTTTTTTTAAATGAACTTTCTTTTCTGCTCCTTTAATTATCTGAGGTTGTTCTCAACACCTGTTTCTGCTACCTTTGAAACTGTTGTAAAGCCATATGCTACAAAGGAAGAGCAATAAGACACATGGAGACAACTTTGGGCAATATACAGCCAGATGGCTGAAAAGATTTTAGGAAATTTTCTTTTTCAAGCAAGAAGGAATTACAAAAAAAAAAACAACCAAACACACACAAAAAAAACCCCCACCAACCCAGTCAAAAAAAGAAAAAGCTGCACTAGAAATAACATCAAAACATTACTCTTATCAGGTTTTCTTTGTGCAGCAAGAAGGCATCCATTGTCTCATCTTTGTCATTCATTGCATTGAATATGTTTCTACAAATCCTATGCTGGCCAGAAATAGCTTCTCAGGAAGACTGTCACCAAAGTATCTGACAGTGAGAAAGCAGAGCAGTATATGGCATGGCAACTCTGTGATGATGCATTAGAGTAATTGTACTGCATTTACTTTTTCCTGCTGATGGATTTTTGTGATTGCATTAAATTGACAAAGCTCTCACAAAGGTGAATAGTGTCTTGTGATCAGGTGACAGTGTTTCTGGGAATAGGCTTTGGAATGACTAACATGTCACCATATGCTTCTGGCTATTTTCAGACTCTGTCTCAACAAACAAACTGGAATCTTTTTGGGAAGTTATTTCGCTTTCACTGTTTTACTGCTCATACATAACTTGCAAAAACCTAAGAGGTATTTAGCCTCAGATGGCATTCCCTTGGCAAGATTTGAGAAGGTAAATATTAGAAATGCTGAGCCTGTGCTGTGCCACTGATCACTAAGTCTGAGTCTCAGAACCTAAGCTTTAGCAATATTCCATGTGTCAGGGAGAGTACAAGTGGAAATATTTACTTAACTGTTTTTCCAGACAATGTTGCGGAGCTTTATGCTTCATGTTTACTATTGATTTCTTCAGCCCAGCTTAAGTGTCTTCAGAGACAGTGATTCTGCAGTATCCTTGCCAAGTGTTTAGTGGTATGGGTGGTCTTGCCAATCTGTAACCACTTACCCTGGAGAACTGAAAAAATGAAATACTCGACAATATTAACTGCAGATCTAAGTGGGTCATGCCATGCAAATGTCTCTGGTTAAAAGCATGAGAAATACTGCTATATTTTTAAAAAGCACTTTAAGATGAATACTAGAAATGTAAGTGTTAGAATATAACAAGCACTTCTATAACCAATGCAAGTGCTGAGCAAATGCCCATAAGGAAAGGGTTAGCAGAGAAAATCAACAGAGATTAAATGTCTGCACTTTCAAAACAGGATTGAAAAATAATATGTTGGATTTCTTTTTTTTTTTCAATGTAAAAAGCTGATTCTCATTTTCAGGTAGCAAAGATGTTCCAAGAGCTGATATTACATCTCGAGATGCTCTGAATTTACCTATCTTAAAAATTCTTTAAGCAGGTGATAAGAACCCTTTGTTCTTTTTGCTTTTCCACTGCTGTGCCCTGACCTGGGAGTCCTCCCTTTCTACTTTTTTTGACAATCAGTACTAGCAAGTGCTGGTTGCATTTGTGAGAAAACTCAATAGTCTGTAGCTACCTCTACAAAGCTTGACAGAGTTACAAAACTGGCACAAATAGCTTGGAAGCTTCACCAGCAAATGACGTGAAAGAAATTTATAAATAAAGCTCAGAAACTCATCTGACCTGATCACCAGCAGCAAATTTCCTTTAGGTCATTTACTGCTGGTGATCAGGTCAGCCGAGTTTCTGAGCTTTATTTAAAGGTTAGAAGAGAGGTTTATGGGCAAAAGTCTTTCACAATATGTTGTTTTTCTAGCGTAGGTTGCAGTTCTTTAATAATGGTTTATTAAAGTTTCAGTTTAGGGTAGAGCATGGCAATCAGAGATATATATTTAGTTGCCGGTTTATTCTTTTGCCTCATGCCAAGTTTCTCTGTAGGGAACAAATGACTTGTTCAATGGCTCATCCATCCTTCAGAGCAGAGTACTCACTGAGCTCTCTTTAGATGGATGAGGTGAGCCTTATGAGTATTTTTCTCAATGCATATGAGAAAAATGGTGTCATGAGGTACCTGGTGGTACGTCCCAGGTATTTTTGTGTGCTTTTGGTGTAAAATGATGTTATGGCGCTGGGTGGATTGTTCTGTAGATTTCCTCTTCAGGGCAGTTTATCTTTGATTTTCCTTTAGATTTCCAATTTTCTTTATGCTTTGTGTTGTCACAGCCATTGCAGTATGACAATAGCACAGTTACTGCATTGTTTCATATGCTGCAATTGCCATTATATTTTTCTGCATGCATCAGAGGTTAGTTAGGATGTGGTTTTGCTTCACTAAAGTCATTGTTATTAGCAGCTGTTTTCCTAACAGCACGTGTTACATGTCGTGCTGGTCAGCCAGGATATAAAGATGTCCCAAGATAGCAGGTAATGGACAAATCTAATGGATTAAATTAATGCCCATTGTAGTCTGAACAGCTTCAGCTAGAATTGTCTCTGAAATTAACTTGACCCATTTTGTGAACAGAACTGTTATTATCAAGAGCACTAGTGATATTTTCTCTTTTACTTCTATTATTAGATCTATAATACAAACTTCAGTCTCTGTGAGAGTGATCAAGGAGAGATCTGTCCTCAACAAAGTCAATCAGATGTATTCTTCATACCTGGAAGCAGACCTTTGGTGAGTGTTAGCAGTCCAGCTGATTTCAATGCATCTACAGAATCAAGCATTATTTCTCTAATGTCCTCCAAGAAACCAATATTAGTAGGTTTGCACAATTTAATGTGTAATCTGTTGGTTTATGCTATACAGGCCTGGATGGAAGTTAAGTGTCCAGGCTGCCTTGCAGATGGTATGAGGCTGACACTGGTCATAATATGACTCTGAAATCGGTAAAAGTGGCAAAATTGCTTGACAACTGGTTAATAGATGCATGTCAATCCCAATTGATCCAATGCCTGCCTTCACACCCACCCCCAGCCCTCAACTTCTTCCTTTTTTTTTTTTTCCCACTTTTCCTTGTCCCCAAGCCCATTTAAATCAATTCATTGTAGTATTGATGTACTTATTATCAAAATATGAGAGCTTTGTCTCTTACGAGTGGAATATATCAGGTGGGTTTATCTTCCTGATTTTTCCTGAACTGAGATGTTATCTTGCAACTGTTACTAATGTATTGCATTTTGTTGATGAACTGCCACAGTATGAAGTTTGAGGAGTGAGGTAAAGTAAGAACATGCTCTTTTGGCTTACTTTTTTTTTCAGGATGCAGAAATGGAATATTTAGATTCCTTCTAGTCCAATTAGTGCATTGTAGCTTGTTTGCTTGGCTTGAAAAATAAACCACCAAAAAACAAAAAACAAACCACAACAACAAACTGAGAGAAGAAAAATTCTCATATTATGGGAGAAAATTTTCATTTCTACAGGTATTCTACTGTGTTCTAAAGGTCTTTCAAAGGCTAATAGAGTGACCACTTATGCAATCTCAAAGAGAGTGGATACAGGCTAAGAAGACTGTCTTGCAATTTTTTTCTGCTTAGCAAAATAGGTCTTTCATGGTCAGTCTACCATGTGCTTAACCATCTTTACAATTTGGCGGTAATGTAAGTGTCAGAACTAGTATGATGTCTCAGTGAGAACCCTTCCCTAAAAGGGAAAACCTTCAAATGAAAAGCAATAGACAAAAACCCAATGATAACATTAATTGACTCATAGCAACAGAAGTCCTATCTTTTGAGCCCTATAAATCTTATTCTCCTTAATTCCACATAAAAATTGGCATGGTACCTGGCTTTCAAAACTGGGGTGTTAAAAATATTGTACATTAGGACAGCATTTATCTTGCTATTCAGTGGAAAAAAGGCTAATGAAGGAGATGCTGTAGCATTTTCCTGAACTGGGTCATTCTACAGTCTGCTGTGTTGTATACTCAGTATTTACTCAGCTCCTTTCTAATTGCATATCTACTTTCAGGTAGCACTGTCCTTTCCAAGGGAGGCCCTGCAGTGTGTTTGCTTAAAGCTCTGAAGTATTTGAATGCTTCCCCTTACAAGGGGTCTTCATTTTAAGATAACCTTCAAAAACCAATAGCAATCTAAGGTGCATAAGGGGAACACAGATGCTGAAGACAACAGATTCTAGCAGCCTCTGACTCTCTTTTGTGCCCTTTGAAAATTACAACTACCAGAGAGGGAGCTTTTTCCCTGAGGCATTTCCCTAATGTTTTCCAAATGTTGCTTCATCGGAGGCAAATGGTCAGAGCTGCCTAAGAATCCTATTACAGAGGCACAGATTATTTTTTTGGTTCATTTCCAACATATTTAGCTGGATTCCTGAAGTTGTAAATGGAGTAAAGCATGTGTAAAAGCTTTGCTTACAGACTTCTCCACAGCTGAAGCTCAAACAATTTCCCTTCAAGACGTATTAGAAACAAAATGTTCCCAAGTATTACTGATGCTAGTTGCTTTGTGTTAGAAGCAGTTACCCTGGTTCATGTGAAACATTTTTTAATCAACAAGGAGACATGCTTTCTGCGTACCTTTGCACAAAATTCAGCAGGAGTTCAACAAATTGCAGTTCAGCTCCTGAAGCATAGCCAGCTTGGGCTGCTTTGGGTAGCTATATTTCGCTTATTCCACTATCTGTTTTATTATCCCATAGACTCAACTAAAGCAGAAAAGAAAATAGGGAAAACAGAAGTCAATGCTTTTGTAAGGCTAAAAGTCATAGCCAGGAATAGATACGATAAAGATTAAAGTTTTATATACTTAAATCAGGTTGAAGCCTGTGTGTGTTGTACCATGCTTTCCATCCGAGGGTCCCAACCATTTCCACAAATGAGCTGACTGAAGTTTATGTATGAGAAGTATGAGTGCACCTGTACTGTGCACCTATTTACAGAAGTGCTTCAGATATAATTTTTAGGCATGAGTAAGTAGTGTATATTTTCTTCTGTTTCTTCAGAAACTTTCTTTCTCCTGTCTTTGTAGCCTCTTTCAGGGGGATTTTTGCTTGAACCCGTTATGCTTGTCTTTGCTGAGATGGACATTTTATGGACAGTTCTCTATAGGATCCTGATTTTTGTTGCTAGACCATTGAAGCATATATAACATCATTGTTACAGTGGGAAACACATTTCCATTTTTGCTTCCAATGGCATGTTTAGGAAAAACTGTGTTTCTGTGACTAAGCTTGCAGTAACAGGGACCAGTTAAAAATTTAAATGGGCCATTACTGGAGCACAGCTTGAGAAATGCAGGAAATTAATCTAAGCTTTCTGGTCATAATGAGCTGGTTTTCTTCTTTTGTGACAACAAATCAGTTGGTAATAGCAGGTGATGTCATATTGAAGAAATAAGAGAGAAAAAATGAGATCTCCACACATAAGCTTTGTAATATTAAACTGAGTTTCCTAGTGTGCAATGAGTTAATGTTTCCAGCATACAAGCATGAGTCAGTGGAGTTCAATAACATTTTGGTAAGGAAAAAAGAAATATGTCAACAAAGTAGAAAACCAGGATAACACAATGCTTAATTCATGAAATGTAGCTGTTTCAGTTTGGTTTTGGTTTTTTCCCAGCTTTGAGGCATGCAAGGCAACTATAGTATCCATGCACCCTTCTCCAAGCCTATTGTACATGTAGTTACTGATCCACATAATGGCTCGTCCAGGTGCGTGTCTTTGTATATAATTGATGGATGTGTGCATAGTCAATGCATAATTTGTCATGGTACATGTAGTCAGTGTGTATTTAATCACAAGAGTATGCATAGAGGTGTTGTCTTGCCCACTTGGAATATTACATGCACTGCTTCAGAAACTTCAGCTTTATTAAAGAGATTGTAACATTTAGAGCGTGTTGCCCAAGGGACTCTTCAAAGCCAAGTCTCCATCCCAGGCATCATTCCTGATGAATCTGCTCTGTGAGTGAGACCTTGGCAGAATATGCTGAACCTAGAGGGGTGAACGTCACCCCGCTTGGGATTGGCATCTCCTTAGTAGAGGTCTGCTTGGTCCTATATCGTATCAGGGTTCCCAGCATCGGGAAGGATGCAAAATATAACAACGTGCTTGTTCCTTTCCTGCTGGGATCTGGAAAGAGCTGGCACCTCCCCTTAGGTGTCAGTAGCCAGTCCCCACTTTCTAGGCACTCCCACCCCTGGTTTTTGTTCCGTGCCCCTGCTCCTCCCTTCTGCTCTGCAGCATTGCTGCAGCAGCTCTTTTTTCACGTCCTAGCAAGAAAGACTGCTCATCTTGCACATTTGGGAAACTCCTAAATGGATTCTTGTCTTTTGGTTCTCAGAAGGCATCAAAAGCTTTTCACAGTAGACAGTTACAAGAGACATTTTAACAGAACCTCTTACTTTTCTCTTTACTTTTACCTTTACACCCCATGCCTGGAAATTGATATTCTAAAACTAAATGCTCTGACCTCTGTGCCCATCTGTAGATGGTTTGTTGTGGTTTAAATTGCAGGACTACCCAAACTCTGTAAGCCAAAAAAGAAAAGTATCTCTCCTTAGCGTTTCATTAGTCCCTTACATTCATCTCTCCTCGCCGTTACCACAAAGCACTCTGGAGAGGGTGGGGGTCTCAGGAGTAAAAAGCTTTCCTTCCCTTTTTGGCTTCGGGCACTGATCTGAAACAAGGCTACTATTGCAAGGTGGTGGCAGAGGTTGATACCAAACATAGAAGTTCCTGGAGAGACTATTAAATCAGTGTTGACCTGATTGTAATAGCACATGATATTTTCACAGATTGCGAGTAAACAAGCTTTCACAAATACCTTGCATAAATGGACTTTGAAACATGAAAGATCAACAGAGAGTCAGAAAGGGTGCAGAGGCTATTTTCTGGAGGGGGAAAAAAGTAGAAGGAATGTTTTGTAGAACAACATTTTACTGAGTTAGAAGCTTTTTGCATCACTAAGGTGCTGTTTCTTGTCTTGGCCAGCTCTGCTATAAAACGCGATTGGGAAAGCTTTTTAAAAACCTTCGTGTCAAACCTTGTTGGGATCAACTGGGAAAAAGTGTAGTTCAAAAATCATTTAAGTGACCTGAAAGAACAGTGGAAAGTTTGTTTTGGGCTTAGTCCTCCTAAGATGAGACATGTGCCAACAGCTGCTAAAATTGAGATACTCCATGTTACTCGTTTACGGAGTCTTCATGATAAATGCAGGAGGGAAATGGGAGTGCCTCTTCTAATAAATTATATTTGGGATAACAATGTGAACTTCAGGACAACAAAAATCAAGGACTGGCAATAGGGAAGTACCATGTAAACACCTTGTTCCTTTGAGAATTGCTAGTTAGTCTTGAGTCCCGTATTGTTGTTGAAGTGCCTAAAAGTGGCTGATGTCCCAAGTGGGAAGTAACGAACCCATAATTTTGGGGATTGTACTTTATCCCTTTGAAGTAAATCTTGTCTTGCTTAGACAGCTACTTACTCCTTAGAGAGCAGTCTCCGGGGCACTTACTCCTGACAGCATGGCCATCCCTGGAGCGTGAGTGTTTTGGCTCAGTGAAAACCCAATGGAGAGATACCATTATATGTTGAGAGAGTGCTTGCAGTTTGACAGAGCCTTTAGCAGTGCACTTGGGGGTAGTGCTTGTCCCTGGAAAGGGTGCCTGCTATGCCTGTCTGCTATCGTTAGTGAACTGCTTCGTTGTCATTGTGCTATATCCAGTGCTACAACACGCACCGTCTCCGCTCAGTGCCGTGGCAGACCACGTATCCACTTCACGATGCAAAAGAATTGCTCGATGCAAAAGAATTGCTTGATGCCCAACAGCACAGATTAGATCTGCTTTTCCACCCAAGCACATTTGCGTGTCTGTCTACTCATGTATGTTATAGACTCTTAGTTTTACATTGGTGCTGCTGTGCCTTGGATCCCTATTGTTGTAAAGGATGCGATACATACCAAAATTGGTGTCTTGCCTGTAGTGTGGTTTTTTCTACTTTGTTTTACAAATTTCAGTTCTTGAGTCTATTCTTACCTTACATTATTCATTGTAAACCAATTGCTTTAAAAGCTTTACAAGTTGTGAGAGTCTTACGCAGTAGCTCAAGTCTTGTGAGTATATACTTAATGGCTCTTAGTTCCTCAAAGGATACCTAATGCTTAGAGTATTTCACTTCTGCTCAGCTGCAGCCTGTGAATATTCAGCCTAATATTCCATTCCCAGCACAGTTAGAAGTTGCCACACCTTGGCGCCTTCTCTTTTTGACCTCTCCTCTTTTCAAGTTGTGAGTGTTGAGATTTTTTTAAGACAATGAGTCTCTCTGGATCTGGTTCAGTTGACATGGGGTCCCTTGGCAGGCAGCCGAAGTCCTCTCTTCCATTAATAATTGTACCTGGTGATGTGGCAAAGGTTTGAACGTCTGATTTGTATCTTCTGTCACAGTAGAAACTTCACCTGACATTGGGAGATGCCGCAGGTATATGAAGTAGGAAGGTTTGAGTCAGGTTGAGTGACCTCAGTTATTTACAGTACACTGCTCAGCGGCTGTGGGTTGACACCAGCTTCAGAGAAGAGGTTGTGATACACTTGCTGCTAATTCTTCTTTGCAGCTCTGCCTGGGCTTTATGAACTTCTATATTTTAAATCCTGTGCTTTGCTAGGCAGGCTGGGCTGAGTGATAGACACAGAGGGGTCTGCTTCTAAACTCAATCCACTCTCCTGGAGGCGAGTTAAAAGGTTTTCCTTAAATTAATAGATGTTTTTTAGAGCGATCTTTGGGAGAAAATAGACACTTCCTGATCACTATTCTCTTCCACCTTGTATTTCAGATAAAATCTGGTACTTAATTCAATATTCAAGCCTATGGTTTGTCCTGCCCTGCTGGCCAACTGTGATTGATATTCTGTACATTAGCATTTTAAATGATGGCATGGCTTGCTTTTCTGAGTTTTTGTATTGGCAACTGTATTTGCTGTTTAGCCTCAAAATGAGGCTAATTCTTCCATCTAATTATCGAGTCTAATATTGCTGCTTTATCCTGAGATTACACGTCAGCTGCAATCAGCTGCCCATTGTTTATACACCTTGGCTGCAGGAATGGCAGCCGGCAGCCTGTGTGCATGTAAACTGAGTGTCTTTGTAAGCACTAGTCACACCGTGACCAACCTCTCCTTTGTTACATTGCTTCATAACATGAATTAGTGTTTTCTTTTCTTGAGGTAGCTGCGGTAATGAGTCCCAGAACTGCTTTTTCCCATAACTTGTACATCATTGCCTCTCGGTGCATATTTCTCTTCTTGTGAGGCATGGTTGTTTCCATAGGCTGTTTCCTGGCCCTTGACACATGCATTCTCAGTTTGCATCCCCCTTTTCTGCTGGATCTCTTTTAGCTTTAGCCTGTGTATGTGTTCCATCTCAGCTGTCCTTGCTGGGAAAAAGAGAATATGCACCACAAATTGCATTTAAACAAGCCCAGGGACAGAAGTTAAATGCTATAAGAATGTCAGTAATGGGTTTAGCCATATGCTCATCCTTTTTCACCCTACTGGGTTTCTGTTTACTGCTGAAGCAAGAAGGAGAGGGGCTAGGGAAATTCCAGCTGTCACTGAAACATACTTCTCTGCAGACATATTTAAGTTGCAGTGTAGCAGGTGGCACGCAGTGCATTGAACAGATTAATTTTAAAGAGTTCAGCTGAGGCTATCCATTGATTATAGAGTAAATCCAACTTTAGAACTCCTAAATTGGGACCGGGAAGGTTCTGGCCACATGGCTTGCAGCAGTGATCCGGTGTAAACTCACCCTGCCAATTCAGATTTGTTTAAAAGCAGTAGGTTCAACAGCTTAATGTTGTTCTAACATGCTTTATGTCAAATATTGCTTACTATCACAAAACCAGAATAAAAAGCACTCTGTGGTGTGTACTCTGGCTAATCTGCCAAAATTACCATGGCCTGATCCAGATCAAATTAGTACTGCTGGGTGATCATGCACAGCCCTGGCGTTACTGGCTGTAGCTGTGGCAGTGACAGATACTTAATAGTAAGTGCTCTTGAGCTCTTGGCAGAGCTCGTGCTGTAGGTATTACTATTCAGTCTGTCTGAGCCATGGCTAACGCCATGTAGGGAAGCTGGAAAACCCCCAAAAGTTTTGATGCCACAGATTCAGTGTCTTTCTTCTTCTACCTTAGCCAGCAGACTGTTTTGGCTCTGGTCTCTGTGGGAAATGATTCCAAATTGTTCTTTACAGTTCTGAAGCTTTGATTGTTTCCAGCATTTGAAAAGCAGGAGTCCACCACAAGTCATAAGAATGGCCCCTGTTGCTGAGGTTTTCCCCTGCAGCACTTAGGAACATGTGAGGAGCAGACTGTAGTTACGATGAGATTCTTATGCTGTCCATAGGTGCAGTGAAGAGCAAGGTGAAGAGTATCTCAAGGTGAAGAGTATCTCAAGGTGAAGAGTATCTCTATCAAGTCAAGATAGAGAAGGTAACATGTCAAGAAATGTGAGGGTTGATGTAGCCTTTAAAGTTAGCAGATAAAAGTGGAATTAACCATCACTGATGCTGGAGTACTCCGTCTGGGTGATACAGCCGAGGGAATTCTGGAGGCCTTCTTCTCTAGTTGACTGAAAAGATGACAAAAGTTGGGTTTGACCCAGTGACTCTCAAATTTTGCCCTGTGTATGGTGCCTTATTTTATGTGGAATGCTTCAGCAGCACAGCTACAGGCTCTGCCCTGCGTGGGACACAGAGGAGTAGATCTGCTTGCTATGCAGAGCCCAATACACAGAACCTTGCCTGGGAACAAAGGTGTTGCATCCAAGTGCTGCCCCTCCACCTACCCTGGCTGCAAGTATCAGGCTGTGCCTTGGGCAGTTCTGGTGAGCCCACAGACTGCTATTGGTTGCCCCTTGGACCGCAGTACAAAGCACACATGGATGCTTTCCATGCTGGATGCTACCCTGAGAGCATCCTAACTCAGAAAACCTATGGAAATGCACAAACTATGGCTATAGTTTAGCCATAGCTTGCTGAGCACCCAGCTTTTAAGGGTGTGAAGGTAAGGCTGCACTTTTCCCCTCTAAAATGACCTGAAATATTTTTTGATAAAGCACGTGGGAAATCTTGTTTATCCCACTTAAACATGAAATCTTCAGAAATCCTACCTAAACACAAAAGGTAAAACTGAATGAAAAAAACACGAGAGAGGAACTTTGCATAACATTTTTCATAACAAAATCCTTTTCCAAATACTACCTATTTGTGGCATTTGGGCTAATTTAATGAAGTACCATAGTGCTGTGTTTTGTTTAGTACTTATATCATTGACAGCAACAGATCTGTGGAGAATGGTAAATACCGGCCCAGAAGTTTTGGAAAGAGGGAAACTCCTTTTAATGGGTTAATACTGAAGTTCCCAAATTCACTGCTACAGAGACAGGCCTAGAATCCGAATTTTATGAGCATGTCCCTCATAAGGTCCTTGTTCTTCCTCAGTGTTTATACATATAGCCTCATATTTTTTTCCTGTATCAGCTTTCTCATCAGTTCCTTTTGGCGATCTCTGTGTGTGACTGTTTTCTATTCAACCTGTATTGGTATTATTTACAGATACTTCTGTATTATTCCCAAGAAGTTTTTCATGTTGACTTCTTTATTTGTTGTAGTTCATATTTTTCTTTCGTGGGTAGCTGTAGATTTTCCTGAAACGACATTCCAATTTTAACAGGGCAATATAATGCCAGTGTTAAAATGTTTGTAAGGAAGAACTGCACGATGATAATATGCCTCAGAAAATGAAAAGCTGGCTGTTACAAACGAAGGGGCTCCCCTGAGGTCAGGCAGGGCTCGGCACCGCAAGGGCTTGCTTCTGCCACCTTCCCTCACCCTGAGCAGCCCCTGATTTCTGAGAGGACGTGCTCTTTCAGATGATTTGGGCTGTTTGCCCAGTAAAATGGTGTTCAGCAGGGACAAGGGGAGACAAATCTAAGAGTCTGCTGCCTAGAAGCTTTCTGAAAAGATTAATTACTCCATGAAAGAGCCCGGTAATGAGAAATGATGTTGCTTTTGTTGCCATTGAGTCCTGCATGGTCGTTCCCATTTTCTGGGGCTAATCTCTAAAGTAAATAGTTTTCTTTTTGTTGACTGTCAGCAGTGTGTCACTGTGCAGTGACCTGGATGTGCAAGTCCTGTGGACCAGAGATCTTCTGGCCTCCTCCAGATCTGTACAGGGCGTATCTCCTGTACGTTCATTCCTGCCCCCTGCCATTCATTCCTTTCAGTCTGAAAGGAAAGAGATTGAGCAATTTGTCACCACTGGTTGAGAAGTGGCCTTTGCTGCTTGATGGGTAAGCCCTTTCTTGCTGGCCTTTCTTTTCTTACTTCTGAATCTCATTTTCATTTGGGCAGTGATGCTTTGCTTTGCTCCTCTTCCTGCTGGTTTTTTTGCCTTTTTCTTTTCTCTGCTCAAATTTACAGGATATGGCTTTGCATGTGTATACACACACATATACACACACAGAATTCAAGTAAATTGCAAAAAACATCTACAGACCTTGTTATTTAGCCATTTTTTTTTTTTCTCCATGATTTCATAGCATTGTCTGTTGTCAGTCCCTGGCCAATTAGAGTGATCATCACACAAAAGCAGCATGCATGCAATCTTCCTAATATTTTTGCCTTTGATTGCATTTCATTTCTACGAGAGAGGAGAGCACCTTGCACGGCACTGTCTCTTTGAAAGCTACTGAAGTTCAGTGAATGAAGTATGGGTGGTGATCTGCTATGCAGCTGCATTGAGTCTTCCACTAATAATGATGAGAATGCTTAAATATCTTGAATTTTATTAGAAAACCTGCCTTGGTCACATGAGAACTTTCACCTTCTGACAAATTTGCCCATATATCTGCATCCAGCCCTTAATATGTGCCCCAAAAAGGCCCCAAAAGGCCTGCAAAGGGAGGAGCTAGGTTACCCAGAAGTCTGTTCATCCCTATCCCCCAAAAGCCATTCTTTGTTCCTGCTGTCACACTCCACGTCATGACCATCTTCTCTCAGTGACAAGATTGGTGACTGTGGCTTGGCTCTGGGAAGAAAACCAGGTGTACAGACTCCATTCTGTGCACAGCAACATGACTATTTTATTTTTCAATAATGGTTGCCCAAGGCAGTTCTTCATTAACAAAAAGGTGCAATGAGGAGATTCTCATTGTGATAAACCCTGCAGTGCCTCAGCAGTACTTCCAGAAGTTGTGACTAGAGGCAGTCAGAGGAAACTAAACCTTAGGTATATCACGCTAACAAAGTGGATTGTAATGCAGCACTGTCACTCTTTGTCCCTGATCCCTTTAAAGACTTTCTTTCTTTCTTGTAGAATGATCCAAAAGGACATTAGCAGGTGACTGCTCGCCAAGCTCTTTCTAACCTAGGGTATCGCAGCAAGCCATTCCTACCTCCCCAAGATAACTGGCCAGGGAGCATACTGCTTTATCCCAGCTGAAGGGAAAAGACAGGGATATTTGCAAAACTAAATGCAGGTTTGGCACTCTATGGGAGATGTGAGGAAGCTGGCTTTCAGACACGTTTGTCCCAGGCTTTACATGAGTTGAGATCTTGTGCATACACATCTGAAAGGCTTAACCTCTCATCTTATAATGGAGCGTCTCTCAAGCAGTCATGTACTGTAGGAAACAAAGCCCAGCCCTCACCTCACAGGTCTTGTAACCTGAGTACGTGCTAAGAAATAAAGCAGATGCAAAACCAAAGGTAGCTTCCAGCTGAGTTTGAGAGTTTGGAATAAGTATATAAAGGGAGTAACCACAGCATAGGGGCAATGAGTCACTGTCAGGAGTTACGTGCATGGAAAAGCATCAGTAAGTCTTAAGCAGAGATTTGAAGTGACTTTGCAGATTATTTTTTTTTATGGGAAGCTTTTCAGTTGCAAAAGGAATGTGATAAAAAAGGAGCGGTACTGGAGAGCAATAGCAGCTGGAGAGCCATCTCTTATCTTCTTGGTCAGCTGCAAGCCAGTACTGACCAGCTTGTGCTTGTGGATAATAGCAAGGTACAGAGCTTGTTCAATGCATTAGGAGAAGCAAGAGGTAGATGTGAGATGCAGAGTACATGAAAATACAATAGAGGTGGTAAATCAGCAAGGTAATTTTTACTGCAAGGTGTTGAGTGATCTTGCAGAGAGAGAAAGTAGATTTGTTGAAACTGGGAAAAGGAGGCTTCAGTTCTGGACATGTGAAACAATGAAGACCTGAGCCAATGCTTTACCAAAAAAAAAAAAGTATTCTTCCTACAGTATGTAGGAAGAATGATTTGTGTCGAACAGGTTGGCTTTTCTCTTGCCAACTGTGAGCGCTAAAGGGAACAATGCTTTTTGCCATTCACAGGTTACAAAATTACTGAATATTTCCATGCCTGTAGTTATTTAGAAATGGTTACAACGAAGCTAATCTAATTATTTCAGTTCCCTCTGTTTTTGTTCCTCTTATTATTGAAATTAGTTCCTCTGCTAGAATCTGCAAGCTTTTGAAACTTTTGTTTCACTCATTATTCCCGATGTAACCCATTATGTCAGCATAAAAGTCCTCCCAGCTTGCACAGTGTTTTTCTATAGTTCTGTTTTAGGCCATATAACCTGAAATCCTGTGAGAAGATTTTTTGTTTAGGAACCTAAAACTTTAAGGCTATCTAAACTGTGTTCCTCAAGTTTTTTTTCTGCTTGCTTATTTCACTACTAAAAGCAAATGCTAACACAAATGTTAGGCTTTTTTAATTAACCCTGATCTAGCTCCCACTAATATTCATAGAAATACCTCCTTTCATGTTGGTGAGCCTGATCTGAGTAAAGTTAAAGCCTTGATAATACCAAGCTTACTTCAAGAATCCTAAAGAATTGGTGTAATATGAGCAAACACTAATGTTTGTGTGCCATAATAACTTTGGTACAGACACTCCTATGAAAAATTGAAATAAAAATCAAAATTTGTTATGTTCCTCCAGCTAATATCTAGATTTACTGAGGGGGGAAAGAAGTTTTCTCTGGAACCATGAGAAGTTGCTTAAGCTCACAACTATAGAATCCCTCTTTTACTGTACTGTGCAGAGGAGATGTTTTCTAGTAGAGCAGATGTTACAGAGAATTTTCCGAGTGTAGTTTGTACAATCTTTATTTAGCATAAATTGTAGTTGTGTTGGATTCATCCTTGTTACATGTAACCTACAGTGAAAGGAATAACCCCTCTGGTCTGAAAGCACAAGGGAGGTGATAGGACATGCCATGGCAGTGGGACACGATTAGCCAGAGGAATTGTAAACACCTGGAGCCACTTGTCTCTCCTGGAGGACATCAGGGCTGAGAAGAGTCAACACCCAACCTCTCCTAGGGAAGAAAGGTGTGATGCCTTTGGTTTTTCTTTGGTTTAATGGTTTGTTTCCTTAACAAGATGAGAAGAGAAGTCAACTTTGGGACAGGAATATTTTGTATTGCTTTTCATTCTCAGACAGAAAGGAAATTCTCCAGGTTCTGCTGATGGTTTTTGTTGGTGAAAAGCATAGATGTGAAAACCCAGTGACTAGAGGGGAAAAGAGAGTAATCTGGGGAAGGTACAGGGTAGCACAAGACAGCCTTGCTCCTTCTCTTGTTACAGGGCCTGAGGCTGAGGATCCAAATGACAATATTATGACATTATTCATAAAAAATATTCAATAAGGCTGACGCATGGGGCTGTGGAAGTGAAGGTAACACATAGGGCATGCCTGCAAGCCAGACCCCGAAGTTTCTTTTCACCAGACAATACAAGTCTAGGGAAGATGACTAAAGGTGAGGCTGTGATTCTGCAGTCACTCTGTACTGATAGAAGCACAGGCTGCTGCCGAGCACTGATCCACACATTTTTACAACAGCCTGCCCTTCCCCTGCTCAGGGAAACCAGGGAGTTATGCCCTCAGTTAATTCAGTCTTACTTGTTGCTAGAAAATAGTGTTACTCTGATTTGCATGTAAAAAGCAGTAAAAGCCACAAAGGTAACATTTTATAATTCCCTAAGTACATAGGTAAGATTTCTCTTCTAGGTTTTAATCCTTCAAAAGTCCTAAGGTGTTTGAGGCAATCTTATCTTACCTGCTACACCCAGCTTTTACGTAAATTTGATAGGAAATGTCAGCCATCATAACAGCAAAAAAGGGGAATGAGAAATGATACTGAGAGGTTCAATTAGCCATGGGAGCCTCTTGCCAACAGGCACTATGTTCACTGTGCCCACAAGGAGAACAGTCTGCCTGTCCTCTGAGAAGGTGTGTTGGAGCTCGCTGGGTGCCTGGATGTGTTGGTGATGTCACCTGCCTCTGGTCCTTCTGTGCTCTGGCAGTAGGATCCAGCTGTATGGTGTGCCCCAACCTTTCTCACTTTCCTGGTACCTTTCCAGACACTCTGTCTGCAGGAAACAGGGATGTGGAACAGCAGGTCCGTGTGTTGCTGCTGGTTCCTAAGATGCTGTTCTGTCGCGACGCTGACTCCAAAGGTCACAGACATCTTCACGGGCATGATGCCACCAGCTCAAACAGATACACAGACTTCAGGAGAGGTACAGAAACAAATTATTCTGTAATTAGCAGAAGAGAGGTACAAATCCAGAGAAACCAGCTAAAACCACTCCAGGTGACTTGTCTGTATTCACCTGCATGAGGTTTTCATCCACTTGTATTGCATTCAGTAAATTTAAAATCAAATTGAGGAAAATACTTGTTCTCTGGCTCCCTGCACACAGTTTCTTTTCTTTCTTGAAATGCAGTCTCTTTCTCCGGCTTCCTTCTTCCCTGCTAATCATCCCCACACCAGTCCCTTCTTTTCTCTGGGTCGTGACCAGTCCTCTTTGATGGTGTCCACTTGACAGCTTCTTCAGGCAAATGCCTGAAGTGGTGCCTCCAGCTGATGTGCTCTTTTGGTAACAGCCTCTCAATATACAAAACATTCAGACAGATGAAGGTGTAGACACTAATGCTAACTAGTTGAAAGGTACACAATCTGTGTTGGGGTTTTTTTTATTTTTTGTTATCCTTCCTTCTTCCATTCCATTTTATACTTGCCTGTATTTATCCTTGTTAGAGACTTCTTTCTTATCTGCCCAACACACTTGTAGGAGTGCATGTAGGCAGAATGCAGCACTATCAGTGATGGCAGCCTGTGCACTAAGTGGACTTGAGAAAGGACTAAGGGCAACAAAGACCTAAAATGAGCACAAGATGGGTTCTGAGTAAAAGGCTGAAAGAGTGAGAGCCTGGGGAGTGTTTAATTCTGGGGGGCAATATCTATCCTAACGCAAAACCTTCCTAGTGCTTCTCTTTTCCTGAGAGTGGGACAGTATCATTAGGCACAGCACCATAAATATAAGCTAAATGGGCCACCACAAAGAAGTACAGGTCACTGGCTTTGAAGTTTGCAAACACAGTACATAGAACCCTAGGTGCTTAGGTGTTCCCTCTTTGTGATGGCTGTCTCGGTGAGGTTTCAGACAAAAGGGAGTATATCAATATTCTGTCTCTTCAGCTCCACTACACAAAGTGATTGTGCTTTTTCCACCCGCAAAGGAGAATAAAACGTTTTGTCCCTCTATAAAATTTTCTTTTGTGGTGGTGCATGAAATAGTGCAGAAGCAGGCCATGTCCCACGGAACTGTCTGCCTCACTGATCTCTGCTGTCTCTTGCTCTCACCATCTGTTTGTTGATTTGTGTTTTACGAAAGGTGTGAAGCAGATATTATCTATGTACAAAACCCAGCAGAGTATGGCTTTGATCTGTGCCCAGCAATTATTATTGAACTCTTTATTAATAATAATAATGTGGAGATCGATGAGCACAGGTTTTTTGTGGATTACTGTCCCCAGGGGGGGTTAGCTTATAATTTCCCCAGTGTCTAAAAAAGGCTGTTGCTCAACAGGTGCACAAATAACATTCTTTTCTTCCTGAGTACCTACTTTCAGGAAATATGATGAAAGATAACATACAAGAGACTCTTCCACCTCGGTCCAGTTAAATTGCAGCTGTCCAGAGGTTCAGAATGATGAAGGTGCGAAATGAGAAATTCCAGTACAATGACTTATGTTTTACCTTCAGATCCGCTGAGCTAAAAATAGGCTGCTTTATTTTCAATTAAGGAAAAACAAAACTGTGATGATACCACAGCAAGCAGTGAGCAGAACTTATGTAAAACAGGCCACAGAGCAAAAGTGAGGCTGTAGCTTCAATGCTGTCCTGGAGTGTGAGGCTCAGGGTTTTGTTCCATTTGGGTTTTTTGTGTTGGATTGTTTTGAGTGCTGTGTGCACGACTGTTTGGAAAATTTTTATCCCTAGAATATGGCACCTCTTCAGCTTTCCTACATAGTGTATTGCATTGCCAGTAATGCATCTTTATGGTAACAGAGAGCAATATGGAAAAGCAAATGTGCACGTACAAAGTCTACTTTTCTGTAGGTGTGAATTCAAGCTGGTTTTCCTTTGCTTCCTCATGTCAAGTCAGACCCATGTTTCTGGAATTTTTGTATAACATCTTGAAGTGTCTATAGCCAAATGTGTGATGAGCATACACTGAAACACAGTTCTCATGAAAACCTGCTTCGCTCCATACCGAGTCACTATCTTCATGCTAGAGCTCTCTTGGAAGAAAAACATAGAGGAAATTAAATAGGATCTCCCTATCTCTACTCTTTTCCTAGCTTCTCAGAAATAATTCTAGTAGAAGACAAGAGTTTCAGCCATTTAAAACCTGTGTTTAGATGTTGCTGAAGGATTTGCTTTGCTTCATTAGAATATGCTTCAGGTTCCTTATGCAGAGGTAGATAGGAGAAAAAAGTTACGCTGCCTCAAAGTCTGCAATGCTGATCAAGCAAATGCTGGGGAGACAGGCCAGCATTTTGTGGGTTTCTGGCTGGTTAACCAGCAACAGGCTAACCAAACAAGTAAATAAATAATAACACTATTTTTAAATCTTTGTTAGATAGATCTAGATTTGGTAGGAATTAATTAGGAAACACCCAAGTATAATCTTATGTGCACAGCGGGCACTTGATGCTCACATTCTGTGCCCTGGGTGAGAGAAAAGTTCCCATTTATCATTTTTGCTGCAGCGCTTCTGTGGAGAGAGCGGCTGCATCACTTGTCCCTCCACAGCAGCTGCAGCGGATGCAACAACAGCAGCCAGCAGCACTGTCACGTCAGTATGTCCAAAATCATATTTCAATTTAATTACCCATAAAACTTATTGTCTAAAAGAGGGAAAAAGAATTCACCACTGCTTTCCTTAAAGAGATCACATTTCAGTAATAATCCTGAAAATTACTTTACCTTTGATTTAAGGAATGCAGGAAAGTCCTGGATAGTCACTAAATCACTGGTAGAAGGAATTTGGTACTGCAGCAGAGATTCAGTGCTCTAATTAAAAAGTCTCCAGCTATTAGAATTTTCCGTTATGGAAACAGAATGTTTGTTTGCCTCACAATTATGATGTTATCTTGACTTGTCTCATGGATCACAGACGTGGAAATAAATTTGGGAGGGAAGGTTAGAATGTATTCTTTTATACCATTCTCTTTTGAGAAGGTAGGGGGAAAAAAAGAGTATTGACCAGTTAAATGTCCTAAAGTTTGCTTCCAGTGCTTTTATATTGCATTGCAGTACCATTGCATTGCCCCATCAGAAAAAAAAAAAAAAAGCATCTGAATTTCTTATCTTTCTTAAGAGATGCAATCCTGTAGGAGCTATAAAAGGCTTAAAAAATCTCTACTTATACTATAAATTCTTCTGTGTGTAGGCCTTTGTACCACTGCCTGCGTTTTTCTCTGAGCAACCTATTCTGTGTTTGTTTCCATTTAAAGAGAACCTCTTCTATTTGAAATACTATTTCTTTTGTTCCTTTCTAAATATCTCTTGAAGATCATATTTCTAAATTAGGGTGGTAAAGTTACACTAAAAAAGTAGATCCTACCAAAAATCAAAGTAACAGAAACGGTATTCTCTGCGAAGTGATATCTGGGCATGTTACTATTTAATATAAAGGCAAGAAGGTAATACATTCCCAAATACTTAGGAAGCCCTGGTGAGAAGAGTGGCAGAACTGGAGAACAGAGAAGCCATTTGATGACTGCAGCCTGCAATACAAGATTCTCCTGGTGTATATCTTCTTTTCAAAGACTATTATAGTTATATATATATATAGCTATATCTTATATATATTTTAAAAATTCTAAGGTATTGGGCTAGACAGGACCTGGTGACAATAATGAATACTGCAATCCAGTAAATGAGCATGTAAGAAGGTATTTTCATTCATTTGTGAGCAAAGCTCCATTTCTTAATTAACAGAGAGAGGGTCTTTTGTAAAGAGGAATAGAAACCACCCAGGTTAGATTCCTCTTCTGAATTGCTTTTCAGAGGAACCCTTTTCTCCCTGCTGAGAGCCCAGCCTGCTGATTTTGACATCACAATTAAGCTTCCAAAGTTGGACTGCACCAAGATAAACAACTGTATAAACAGACACTTAGGTGTGTATGCCTGTGCGTGTTGAAACTAATTCTGAAAATAAACTCTCCTGAAGCAGGCATAGCTTTTTGTAAAGCTTATTTCACACTTCACTGTTCACTTCACCTGAAACAACCTTTTCCACATCTTCTGTGTGGTTGTTATTCACGGAAGACTGTTACAGACCTGGATGGCAGAACTTAGGCATGGTCTCGTGCTCACAGACTTAGATTCACATCCAGTCACATCCCAACTTCTATCAACCTAGAGAATGTGAATTTACAGTTTAGCTTCTGGTGCAGGATTTTTGGCAAGTTTATGATTTGAGAAAAATTTTGCTAATATTTTCAGTCTGAAATAACTTGATCCACATTTGTAACTTCCCAAAGGAAATAGTAAATAACTTTTACTATTAAATGTGGAGATATTAGACCATTAATTTTTTCCTGCATTATTTTTTTTTCCAAACTTACATCATCTTTTTTTTTTCCTTTAATTCTATCTGAATTTTCTGTTTGGAAGAAAGAATCTCCTTTTGCTTGCCACCGAACTGTCATGGAGCTCATTACCTCCGATGAGATGAGCAGTGGCATGGAATAATTCAACTTACTTCTTGCTGGCAAGTGGGAAATCTTTACAATTCATTTCTTTTGATTTGACCTTTGACTAAATGCATTTTTCTTGGCTGCATGGATGGTATTTCTTCCCCTGAATGCAGTGTGTTTCTCTATCCTGGATGAGGCAGTGATTTCTACAGCATTGTTTTCAAAATTATGTTTGCAAGAAAGAACATGTGATCTTATATATTGCTGAATGAAGAAAAAAAAATTTGCCTTTTCCAATTGTTGTTAAATGATAACAAATATCTGATTTTTCTGCCTATGTGAATTAATTTCCATAATGGAATTTCATTATTAATATTTTTTAATGGCGTTGCGTTGCTTTGTTTATACAGCATAGTGTTTAATCATACAAGAATCCAAATCGGCTTTCTGATGTAACCTAAAGATAGCTCTTGGGAGGCTTCACAGAGCCTTGTGAGTTTTTCCATTGTTACCAGTAAAAAAAATCTGACTTTAAAAAAAAAAAAAGGCAAAAACCTAAAGTGAAAAATTAAAAGGCTGCCTGTCAAAGTGAAGCGTAGCCTAGTTACAGTATGACATGAGTTTGATTTAGTGGTATCCAGTCATTGCCTGTGGGTAACTGGCACTTTCCTACAGCAATTTTTCTTTCTTTTATTTTTAGCTCATCTGAATGCTTATGAATATGGGCACCCTATAGACCTAAACATGTGAGAAACACTGCATGGAAACAAACAACACAGTTACACCATTCTCATAACATTGTCCAGCTGCATTTGGTTGGGAAGAAAAACAAGGGGAATGTCATTCCTCAGCCTGCTGGAGGCTGATCTCTGGGGGCCTCTGGTTCTTTTTCCCTGCTCTTGGTTTTGCTATTAGTTTTATATTAGTAAAAACAATCTTACTATCTCCCCATCCCTAGATAAAAAAGTAATTTCCCCTTCCTTGATTTTTTGCTCTGACCCTGTTTTCTCTTTCTTGTTTTTCAGTGGAGAAAATTGCCTGCAAGGGATAACAGAAGAGAACATGTGGGCTTGAGTCTGTAGCAGAGAAAGGAGTATTAAACCAGGGCCTCCCTGCTCCTGAGGGCAGTAGCTCACCCAGCACTAATGGGAACACTGCACTGCTTGTGACTTGTGGCTCCACCTCCAGCTGAAAAAGACTGACTTGCTGCTCAGTTCCTGAAAGAAAGATACTGGCGCCTTTTCCCTCTGGAGAATGGATAGAGGTATGTCTCTGAAAGTCCCTCAGGAAAATCCTACATCTCCATGCCTGTAGGCATTTTCCTGGGGAGCATGGGGAACAGACCATGCTCGGAGCCACAGGCTTCAGCTCAGGTTGCCTCCCCACATAGCTTGGAGGCAACTTGCACAAAACAAAGCTGCCTGCATGCTCTCTGGGCTCAACTTCCAGTGTCACTGACAAAAATGCACCCACCAGCTAAGGGTCACCTCCCTGTCAGGTGGCAGTGTAAAGGCTGAGGAGCCAAGTGCTTTGAAACGAGTCTCTGGCCCTTTTACTGCTTACCCAGCATGGCCCAAATAGACCTTTGGGGAGTGGAATCAGGCTGTGGAAGCAGGTCTGGTATCAGTGTCTCCTGCAGAGCTGCTCTGCACTTGACTGCTGCTCATTCAAGAAGATCTCACAGAATCACCTAGGTTAGAAGGGACCTTTTAAGATCAGCTAGTCCAACCAATGCGAAAAACAAACAAACAAACAAAAACAACCCCACCCCACAAACAAACAAAACAACTGACACAAACCCCACACCACACCCAAAACAACAACCACCCAACACTAATCCATATCCCCAAGCACCATGTCAACTCGTCTCTTGAACACTTTCAGGGATGGTGCCTCAACCACCTCCCTGGGCAGCCCATTCCAATGCCTGACAACCCTTTCAGGAAACAAATATTTCCTAATATCTAATCCGATAATTTCCTAATATCTAACCTGAACCTCCCCTGGTGCAACTTGAAGCCATTACCCCTTGTCCTATCATCTGTGATTTGGGAGAAGAGACTGACCCCCGCCTCTCTACAGCCTCCCTTCAGGGAGTTGTAGAGACTGATAAGGTCTCCCCTCAGTCTTCTCTTCCCCAGACTGAACACCCCCAGCTCCCTTAGTCTCTCCTCATAAGGCTTGTGCTCCAAACCCCTCACCAGCTTCGTTGCCCTTCTCTGGACCTGCTCTAGCACCTCAGTGTCTTTCTTGTGGTGAGGGACCCAAAACTGGACACAGTACTTTAGTTGGGGTCTCGCCAGTGCCGAGTACAGGGAGTTGGGAACCATAAAATCCACCGTCAGCACTTGTACAACTGTGGGTCTAGCTTTCACCCACTGTGATATCACTGTATATCACAGTAGGTGATAGATGAGGTATTTTATCTTGCGGAAGTTAACTTTTGCAGCTAGGCTTTGTTACTCATTTCCTTCTCTGTTATTGCATGCTAGGACAAATGCATCCCTGCTCATATCCTCAAACTTCTTGGAAGTACCTAGACTGTGCGTGCCTCTAGCTTCGGTGTAGATCTGAGAACAGGTAAGAAAACAATCAAGGATGAAGCTGGAGAAGGTCTATCTCAACAAAATATGGTATCAGCTTCTTAGACTTACTAAATCAGAGGCTGGAATTTTTTTTAAGAAAAAAGTTTCATTTTGCTTAATATAAACCTTGAATAAGCTTAAGATTTCAACTTTAAATAATCCTTAACGATACACATATTTTCCTACAAAATTGCATGGCTTTTGTAATTTTTTAGGTAACAAGCCAAAGCATGAGGTCAGTGAGAATATTTTACACCTGTTGCTGTAACACTGTTCATAAAGGCAAAAAGGAAGCTTGAAAAACTATGTGGGTTATGGTGTTTCATGGGTTAATTCATGTAGAAATTTCCTTGTATTTAAATGATTCTAGCTAGCATACAACTTTATTGTTTATAAAATAAATCCCAGTTGTCTTCCAAAGTGCTGTTGGCATGGGGCACTGTTGTTATTCCAATGCTCTTGGCTTGAACATCATTTTTGCACTGGCATGGAGTCTATATGTAACATTCTTTTATTACTCTTGACCTTCCAAAAACAACATGGGAAGATGATAAATGGCAAATGCAGTATCTCCCAGATATCAAGCATGATTCCTTAAAATTTGAGCCAAGGCCTGCTTTTCAGTGAACAGCAGGACAGAGGTAAGCAGAAAAGCAGAATTTTGAAGAATTTTAATGAGTCTCAAGCTGCCCTAAGTGCTGCTTTTGTTGTTTTTTGCACAGTCTTTGTGCCACTGGGTATTTTGAAGTTGGGGTTTCCAAATCATTAAAACATAAAAGAAAACAGCAAATGCTGCTAACTATAGAGATTTGTGAAATAATGAATCAGCATGGACTGCAAGAACCTTTTAACTAAAGAAAGCATATAGACATTTAAATATCCATTGACAATACAGGCAAGCTATGGGTGATGCAAAGAGCACATACCACACCACTGACCTGTTCTTGCTGCTGCTAAACTGCAAGACTCACTCATTGACATATCTGATCTGGATCTTCAAAACGTTCTGCTCTCTGTGTGAAGTCCCAGCATGTTTTCTCTCAGTTTCTGACTTTCAGGGCTATAGAGATTAGAAAAATGCATTATGGACTATAGAGGAAACTCGAGAAAAGCACCATAAGAACCCAAATTTTCACCATTTCTCAAGACTAGATTTAATTTTGAATCTTGAAGGTTGCATTTCTGAGTGATATATGCCAAAGTGAAGTAATAAAAGATATTAAAAGGGAGAAAAGTTCAGGTGAAGCAGTATCACTAAGACTGTTTTCCTCTCGTGAAAATTCTTGTACAAATTTGGGAAACTGCTGACACAAACAGCTGACAAGTATTTAGCCCGTTGATATCTGATATGTTCCTTCTGTCAGGACAAATTTTATCATTTGTTATTTTTAAGTATTGACAGTACTGAACTGTGTATAAAAGGAGTGGGCATAACTCACAACTATGTGAGCTGAAAAATGAGGTGGAAAATCCAACAGGCAGTAATGTACATACATAATGTTGACTCGAAGGAAAATTTTTATATATAAATACATTTCCCCACTTCCTAAGAATATGTTCCAAAGCATATTAAAAGATATAACTTTGAAACTGAAACCCTAGAACTGAGGTGAAGTTAGCTAGTGTGGTGTATCAGCAGAAGACACTAAAAGAACCCGTTAAATAGGGCAGTGATGAATAATGGAATCCTGAGGAAAGTTAAGGATGAAATATCCAGTTTCATCACCTCCCCCTCAAAAAAAAAAAAAAAGAAACAAAAACTCACCCAAAAAACTCTATTTATTTGCAATCCTGCAAATAAAATCTAGCTATTATTTACAAAAGGATTTTAGAGGTTCTTTTTGTTGTGCTTTTGGTGGTTTTTTTTAATTAAAATAACTGTAAATTAGAGATCGGTGAGCCTTGCTTTAATGTAAAAGAAGTTAGATAAAATTATAATTAAATTTAGTTTTAAATACTGTAGTCCTGAACCAGATTGGCTATTTAACGGGAAATTAGAGGAATCTCAAAAGATCAGGAGTTAAAAAATATAAGAGAACATAATCTTATGAGGAACACAAAGCACATCGTTGACCTCTGACAGATATTCACTCACCAAAAAGATATGGATTGCCTTAATTTACTAAACACTTAAAAAGAATATAAATTCTCGTGCTTCAGAGCTGACTCCAATTTCTAATGAATGGAACAAAGAAAAGAAACTCTCACTGTATATTCCTGTCATTCCTTCATTGCCTGTAAGGTAATTTCTTGAGAACTTTCTCCAGCACTGGTGTCTGTCAGGAGCAGGTTGGAGGGGCTGATTCTGGCTGATAAATCAAGTTACACTTTGGCTGTGCACGTGTACGTGCAGGGTGAAGCAGAGAACAGTGTGGAAACAGAAAAGATGGGAAAAGGAAATGGAAATATTTCCTCCTTCCAGAAACTGGTTACAACACTGGCACGTCTTTCAGGAAATCTTTGTATCCCTGCTGTCCTCCTAAAATGCCCTAGTTCAGCCACTGGAAAGTATTCACATCCCACGTGGCCCATTAGCAAGGAGAGGAATTGGAAAGCACACACGGAAGGAACGAGCATCCCATAGGCCCTTTTATATTTTTTCGGTGCTTTGTGCAGATTTCACATCAAAGGAAATTTTTCTTTAAAAATATGCTTCTTGTTTCTATAAAACCTTCTTTGTGAGAATACTAATATTCTTTCCTTAGCAAGGAAACAAGGTGGGGTTTTTAAGCTTTAGCCAATGATCCAGTTTTTTCCAGCTCCTTTCCTATTAAGTTAGTTTTCTGAAACCCCCAAGTGCACAAACAAGATAGATTGTAGTACACTGTCTTATAGCAGATTCTCATTTCACTGGAGTCACAAGCAATATATTTTTACCCGTATAGCCAGCACTAAAGGGCTCTGATATGGTAATTTTGGTCTCCTTTACTTCCTTTTCTCCTCCTTCCTTTCTATTGATCTCAATGTATTTAAAGCAAGAGACACACGGCTGTGTGTATACGTGTTCATACTGGAGAGCTGCAAAGCATATGTGCCACGCCCACCAGAGAAAACCAGAGACTAGGACTGGTTTAGGATATATTCAGGCTGGTCTGTTTCATCATGAGCAGCATCTGAGAAGTCAGCTCCCCTAGAGAGAACCAGTCAGGCTGCTCTCTGCAGGATGGTTTGCTGGTATCACCTTTTCTTTAATTGCCTTACCTGCCTTATAAAAGGCACCTACAGCTATCATGGACCCCTCGTAGTCAGCTGAATAAGCACAGCTTCTAGTTTTTAATGTGATTCCTTTCATAGCTTTTGGATTTCCTGTCAACTCAGAATTAATATTTTGGCAATACTTTCACGTACTGTTTTCCAGGGGCTCATACCCATTTATTTTTTTATAAGCTGCTGAGTCAAATTAAAATTCTAACAGATTTTTAGTTCCCTGCTACCTAAGTTGCTCTTGAAAACTTTAAGCTGTAACTTGTTACATTAAAAAGAAAAAAAAGTTCAGATGTAAAATTTTAACAAAAAAAAAGGGGGGGAGGGGAGATTGAAGTTGCAAATTTTGACATTCATCCTACTCAATGAAGCAGGATTAAAACACAAATGGGCCTATGTAAGCATTGCAATCAGAACAGGCAACTCTTTGTAATTCAATCACAGCTATGGTGCAGAAAATTTCATCTCAAGTAAGAATGGGAATATCGAAGAAAGTATTTTAATTTTTCTAATACCTCATGTAACACAGAAGCAGCCCTGGGATGCACATCTGAGACTGCATAATCCGGGAATTAGCTGAAGAGACAATGGCAGTAAAGATTCTTTAATTCAAAAAGCCGGGTGCTCAAACCACACAAAAACTGCTAAGAAAGTGCTACAAAAGATGAAGTGAACAAACTGCTGGCCATGTAATTATTCTCGCAGCAGGCTCATCAAACAATTCCCAGCATGCCCTCCTGCCTCTTCTGCGGATGTTTTGACTAAATCTAACAAAATAATAGCTGCAGTCACCTCCATTCACAGTCACTTGCGATACAAATTGGATGCAGTGTCAAGTCCTTGAAGGAATTGATGGTTCTCAGCAGCAGTATTTGACTATCAGATGCAAACCACCTGGCAGACATGCAAACCTTCTGAAGGCAATTGGAAAAAAACATCCTTTTTTTTTTTCTAGACCGAGAAATCTTTAGGGAGGAAGTATGCTGAAATATGCACTTTTGAGATGTTTCGTTTTAAGAGGAAAGGGATTTTTTTTATATCTTTTTAAGTTATTTTAGGAAAAAGTATCAATGCTTATGGAAACTTCTCAAGCAAATCACTCAGTTCACTCTTTCTTAGCATAGGCATCATCTTTGTCCTCATTAGGAACAAGCAAGTTGAGCAAACCTAACTTCAGAAGCTGTTTCATGGCACCTGTCCGTTCATAACATCTTTTAATCCTAGTCATAAATATTTATTGTTTTAAGAGTTTGCTTCCAAAAATTGAACTAGAAGTGAAAGCTTAATTACCACAGTTCTTTAACATGCAAATGATTCTCAGCTTTTACAACCTAGGTGAGATTTGAACTGTTAATATAAATGTTTGTTTCTTCCTCTCCGTGGCAAACACAGAAAGTAACCTAGAGCCAGAGCTTCACAGTTAGATCTTTCACACCCATTGACTTTACAGCACAGTTTTGATAACTACAGACATGTTTTATGTCTGAGTAGTATATGACAATGGCAGCAATTTTAGCAACTCGTAGGTTTTAACTGTAGAAAAAGCTGTAACATCTCCCGGAAGAATAACAGTATGATAAAGTTGCAAGGTGAGGTGTGATTTCTCTATGTTGTTTTGTACACTATCAGACATAAAAATAAAGCAGTCTTCTGACTCCTTTAGGTCATAAGAAGTTGAAAAAAAATAATCATTTGCCTTCCTCGTTGTACAGAAGTCTGTTACTCTCCACTAATATTCAGCAGTACAAGTTCACTTGGCTTTTAGTCAGATTTTCTGTATTTGAATGAGGAACATCTTTGAAATCAGCTTTTACAGTTGGACGTGAGCTTTGGAGCACTTCACCTTCATAGTCCTCAGTACAAGGCTATATGCCTGGCTGTTAGTGGGAGAGGAGAGGGTACCACCTAGAATGTCTGAGTAAGATCATGGTGATCAAGACAGAAAGTTGATCAGTTGTCACAAGGAAGCTGGAAGCTGCTAGGTATCCGTGAGACTTCAGGATGAAATGGCTAGGAGGTCCCATGGAGGTTTGGAAGGCGACACCAAGAGGTTTTATCCCTAATGTGTTATGTGTTATGAACCTGTCCACCACTGCGGAGAGATTTCTGCTAATGGTTTCAAAATGCATTTCTCCCTCTACAGACATGGAGTGGAAGCAGTACTTGTGGCATAGGTCAAAATGGTCCTGTTGAAATCTGTTACCTATGAGGAAAAAAAAAACCAACAACCAACCATGATTCTTACTGTGTGTGCTGTCTGTGTCATACTTTTGCAGGGGTGAAAAGTTATTAATCTCTTGGTGTTTCTGATTGCTTCACAAATTCATGTCCTTTAAGGTGAGAAAGGCCCATTAGCATCTCTGTCTCCTGATGGTGCCTCACATGGGTCACAGCATCTCATTATCAGTGCAGCAAGGCGTGTAACTTGCAAGCTAGGAATAAGGACAAAATAAGTCAGTCAGAATGAAAGCCCTAGGGTGTTTCTCCTGCTGTATCCTCAGAGGGCAGGAGGAACATGCTTAGTGACTGCCCATCCAGCGCTGGCAATGAGCCTATTCCTCTTCCAGCCCAGGCAAGAGGCCCTGGCTGCCCCATTCTAGCTAGCCCTAGGCAGGGAGGGAGCTATCCTTCTAGAAATACTTGCTTGTGAAAAGATTATGAAGTGGAAAATATTGTCTTAATAACCTTTTTTAGATCACTGAATCCTCATAAAGCAGAACGTTTTAGTTCTGGTTTTTTACTATTTTTCCTTGATTCTAATACGATTTACAAGCTTAGGGTAGCTGAAAAATCCAAGTTGCTTTTGGAGAAAGCTGTTTTCACTGGTGATAATTCAAAATGTTAGACTTATTCAAAACATGACATTTGCATGTCTCAGTGGATAGACCAGTTTCAGTGTGTAAGTTAGAAAGTCTGCTCTCATCTGTGGTTGAGTTTATGGGAGTGTATGTTCTTGGAACAGGCTTCTCTTTTTTTTTTTTTTTTTTTGTTAAGGTCGTTTCCCACGAGCTTCACCATCTCAAGTTACAAAATCAATATTCTGTTGACACAGTTTACAATGTCACGTAAACTGTGACAGCTCTTAGGGTAGCATGTTGGATAATGAATGATTTGCTCCAGATTTTGTTGTAAGATCAAGTTAACAACAGGGTCAGCCAGAATATTCCTCCTTCATGCTGCTTGAATTACAAATATTCTTCCTGTACTAACATGCAAATAGAAATAAAATCCCTAGCCTTTGTGAAGCTAAATTCCCTGTGAGATAACTGGCAATTTTCTGCATCTTCCAGAAAGATTTTTTGTCTTCTCCAGTTCTTAAGAGATCTGTTTCTCCTTTGTCTGGCCTGCCCCACCACCTTTTCCTGGCCACATTTGCAATGTAATTGTCGCTTCCAGCCCTGAGACCAAGTTAATTAACTTGAGCATATAGCTGCAATGTTTCCCAGCTCTCCTGCCTCCTGCTCGCAGGAGAGCACGGGTCCTGCAGGACTGGCCTGCATGCCATGGTCAGAGCTAGCACAACTGTGCCACAGGCTTTTTGCTGTCTCCAAAAAAGGACATTTTACTATTCCCACTAAACTTCAGTAGAGCTGGGATTTAGCAGCTGCTCCTTCTGCTCAGTCCCCAGAAACTTGGGCCTGTAGGTCTGGACATCACAGGTTCAGGCTGGACAATTTCTTCAGTTGGAGAGCTGTAACCAGTGGTGTCCCCCAGGGGCCAATACTTGGTCCAGTTTTATTCAACATATTCATCAATGACCTGGATGAGGGGACAGAGTGTATCCTTAGGAAGTTTGCTGATGACACCAAACTGGGAGGACTGGCTGACTCTCTAGAGGGCTGTGCTGCCATCCAGTGTGATCTGGACAGGGTGGAGAGCTGTGGTACTGCACCTGGGGAGGAAGAATGCCAGACACCAGTATAGGTTAGGGATAGACCTGCTGGAAAGCACTTCTAAGGAGAAGGATCTGGGGGTCCTGCTGGATAGTAAACTATCCATGAGCCAGCAACGTGCCCTTGTTGCCAAGAGGGCCAATGGGATCCTGGGCTGCATAGGGAAGAGTGTGGCCAGTAGGTTGAGGGAGGTCGTTCTCCTGTTGTGCTCTGCACTGGTGAGGCCACAACTGGAATGCTGTGTCCAGTTCTGGGCTCCCCAGTTCAAGAGAGACAGGGAACTATTGGAGAGAGTCCAGAGTAGGACAACAAAGATGATTAAGGGATTGGAGCACCTCCCCTATGAGGAAAGACTGAGAGAGCTGGGACTCTTTAGCCTGCGGAAGAGAAGGCTGAGGGGAGACCTTATGAATGCTTCTAAGTACCTAAAGGGCGGTTTGAGGGAGGATGGAGCCGGAATCTTTTCAGTGGTTCCCAGTAACGGGATAAGGGGCAATGGGCATAAGCTGGAACATGGGAAGTTCCACTCAAGTGTGAGGAGGAACCTTAGGGTGAGGGTGCCAGAGCCCTGGAAGTGGAGTCCCCTTCTCTGGAGACCTTCAAGCCCTGCCTGGATGCCGTCCTGAGTGATGTGCTCTGGGCAGCCCTGCTTTAGCAGGGGGGTTGGACTGGATGGTCTCTAGAGGTCCCTTCCAACTCTGACAATTCTGTGATAATGCCATGATTCTGTCAGGATGGCTGGGACCGCAGGTTACGGTGGCAGTGATGGGTGGGAGAAGACAAATCCTCACCACCTTCCTTGCACTCGTGGGGACCCAGCCCCTCTCCCTCTGCCCCTGATGCAGCTGAAGGCAGAGGCAATCCCTCCATCTTTCCACCCTTACAGCCCTTCCCCTCGGTTCCCAAAGGCATTGACCTGCTGTTTTATCTGAAAACTTCTCGTTTGAGATGTGGTCTGAGAAAAAAGAGCATTCCTTTTCTTTGGGAGAAGGAATTTTCCCAAAGGGTATTTCCCCCCTGCACGTCTCCTTACAGCCTGCTCTGTTAAAACATCAAAAGCGCTTGCGTAAATATATACAATGAGGGTAAGTGATTAGGATAATCCAATGCGAATTTCAAAGGCTCTGAGCAGATCTGAGAAATCACGGCTGTCCAAAGTTTTATTTCCACAGCCCGAGTGGAAACAATATAACTAAAACACAGGTTGTGCTTCAAAGAAAAGCCGTGTTGCAATTCTAATAAGTGGGAGGATTGCAGGAAGGTGGGGAGGGGGAGGCGGGGGAGGACACACGATGGTCCATCCCCCAGCTGTAGATGCATTTTATTCGTTCCTAAACGCCTAAAAAAATATAATAGCGTTTCCGCGAGCCGTGAGACACTCTTTTTTTTTCCATTAACTTGTGCCGTATGTACGATTTTCACAGGGCTTCTATTCGTCCCCAGAGCCTGACTTCAACCTCCCTTGATGCCCCCCCCTCCTTCTTCCTCTCCCGCATCGGCCGCCGGCCCCGCGATCGCTGCGGGCGGGAGACACCTAAAGGCGTCCCGGGGAAGGGCAGCGCTCCCCCGGGCAGCCACCCCCCTTCCTTCGGCCACCGGCTCCCCGGGGACAAGGGTCCCTGGTCGGCAAGAGGAAAGCTAGCAGGAAAGCAAACCGGCGTTCGCCGGAGGCCAGAAAGGGTGGTGGGTGGCCAAAGCCCCCGCAGCACGCCCAGTGGCTGCTGGTCCTGAAGTGTTTGTGGCCCAAGCATCCATCCCGTCTCCCTCACGTCCCCTCTGAAGGGGATGGTGGAGAAGGGAGTTAAGGTGCAGAGGCCTCCTATTTGATGGGGATTGAGAGAACCTCGTTAAAGCACCCACCTCAGATTCAAACTTTCCCTGGCTGCTGCGAGTAGCAAGTACTGCTCCTGAGCTCCACAGCTGCCTGCCCATGAACAGTGGTGCAGAGCAGATGGCACATCTGGTCCCTGAGCTGGGGCTGAGTCTCACACCCCTTTGCCCTCCGCATTTTCCACTGAGACCCAGGGCAGATCCGCAGCCCAAAGTGTATTTCCTCCATCCTCATCACTTCCACCCAAAGTGCAGTGACATCTCACCAGGGAGCTGATGGAGAAGTGGCACATCAAGGCTGGGAGTATTTCTTTTGTTAATTCTGCGTACAGGTGTTTTCGTAAGGAAAAAAGGTACATTTTCAGATCAACAGTAGGGGAACAGTTTAGAAACAGTTTAGAAATTTCCTTCAGAAATGCAAACAATCTGGACTTCTCTAACAGCTTCATGGTTCTAATGATCTTAAAGCACTGTCTTTTTGCTGTCTGCAAAGCTTGACCTGTGAAGGACAATTTCATTTCAAGTGACCTGGGGAAGCAATAAAAATGCAAAGACTAAATGAAAAGAAATATATATTTGAACATTCATGCTAGTATTTTCATTTGCATCGTAGAGATCATCGACCGGTTGTGTATGATCTTTGCACTCCCTAGAAATTGCAGTGTTCCACTGTAGCAAATGCACAGAGCTTAAGGTCAATGTCAAGTCATAAAACAGCTACAAGTACAATTTTAGCATTTGCAATTACGGGCAAAACAAGCAAAAAGGTACCTTGCACTCCATCAGGAATTCAACTCACTCTGTACACAGTGTTAATAAAATACAGATGCAACTCCAGGCCAGTGGTAATCGAAAGTCATTAACATCAGAAGCTGTTCAGTGGCCTGTATGAACTGTATTTTGTTGGTCTTAGCCCAGTGCCCATTAGACAGACATCTACATTACAGCCAGAGCTTTGTGTCACTGCCAGGGACCAAAGGCTTTAATGCATTTTTGGAAGTAGAGCTAATCACTTTTGGACACTGTGAGGTCCCTCCTCCCCAGCACCGCTCGTGCTCATAACAGTCGTGGTCTCCGAGGGCAGAAAGTCCATCTGCAGGACCACTGGGTAAATAAAAGAGTGCAAATATGCATGGACCAACTGAGAGAGCCATGACTGATGTCAGGGCAACAAGTGAAAACTACCAGAGTGTCTGTTTTGTGTGGACAGGGCTGGTACCTCTCCCCCCCCCTGCCCATCCAGCATCATTCCCTGTGCCAACTGCAGTCAAAGGCATCGCTGCAGACAAAGGACACAGTGTGTCTGCCAAGGAGCTGTGCTATCTGATAGACCTCTAATCAATTAGAAGAAGAAGACCTGTCAGCACACCTCCCTGCTCTGCCTGCAGCCTCTCCCTAACCTGCCTGTGATTTTTCCTCCGTGGGACGCTGCTAAATTCAGAGCTTAACACTGGGACAGCCTCTCCTGTACCACTCTCCGGTTTGTCCCGCTCTCCATAAACCAGCTTTTACTTGCGTTTGGCAGGAGGGAGACATCAGTTTCCAGTCCACATTTTTTGCAGGATCACCCTTTCTGAGAAACACTGCCATTTGCTGCCAGCGGAGCATGCCTTAGCCTCCACTCAGCCCAGCTTTCAAGCCTCGTTGGATCCATATGCTTCAAATGATCAGGGTGATTTTTCTCCTAGTTTCTGCATGGGTATGACTTGTGGCCATCTCATCCATGCTGTGATGGCCATATGCTCTTGGGTACCAGCAGAAGCAGATTATGATCTTGGGAGAACTGTGTCTGTCATTAGGGCAGCTGCACAGGGCCAGTGAGCTTCAAGTTCTCCTGTTAAGACTCACTATTCTTCTATGATGAGACCTTTTGCACTTACATTTGTCATGCAACTCACAGGTTGAAAATCACATCCTGAGGCATTAAATCCTCCCCCAGTCCTATCTCGAATAATACGCTTTGCAGAAAAATTTCTTTAAGGCATTTCCGTGAAAATACAAGTAAATTTGGGTTTTAAGGCTGTAAGGATCTGGAAATACATATTTCGTTCAATCAGGTGCTTTAAAAAGAGCACAAAGCTTAGCAAGTGAAAATAAAATAGGTCTGATTTATACAGTAATGCAGTAAAAAGGCTGTGCAGGAAAAATGCAAACAATCATTTTATATGTGTTTATGCACATTAACTCTCTAAGTGATGATACAGTCTTGAACATCTAGATTTTCATGGGGTTTTGTAATGCTTCAAAGGAATATAGCTGCAAATAGACAAGTATGAGTTTCATCTCTCATTTCAGTAACAGCAAATGCATATTTTTTCTTTTAGAAGCTGCCTCTTCTGTCAGTTGTACTTGCATTTTCCTGCTTTTATGCTGATAAAATTCCACTGACGTCAGCTGTAGGAAACCTTCATGCTTGATAAACATGGGAGCAAGAAGAGAATCGGGGTCATACGAAACAAACAAGTGTCAATCGTCAGGGAATAAGGTAGGTGGAAGGGCCTTTGTATAACTCTTCGTGCATGCTCAAAGGTAATATGTGGATGGCTCCAGCTAAATAAAAGTGCTTTTTTTTGCCTTCTTTTTAGCTTGTGTGCTCTCGAAGGAAACGGTATTGAAAAGGCTAAAGCCACTGACATTTTTGGTGGTGTGAGAGAGTGAGGAACGTAAGCCAGAAATTAAAGGAAATGCTCCCCTAAGTATATGATCCATTAAGTTGTTTTGCAACGCTGAGAAATGAAGCATAGAGTATTTTGTTAAAGTCAATATCCCATGGGGATGAAAGCAAGATTACAATCTTTCAATGCAACGGACCAAGCCCTGCCAGTAAGCACGTAGGTATAAATCCAGAATGCCTCCAGTTTAAAGGAACCACTCTGCAAACACACTGATGCAGCTGAGGACTAACCCAGGGCCTGTACTCCCAGTTTGGATGCCTCTGGGTCAGTGTGCCCAATGCTGTGAGACAGCTGGTGGCAACCCACTGGCCTGTGTGCAGGGAACTTCAGGCAGAGGTATTGATGCAGGAGCAATGTAGAACATCACAGGCTTCTCCTGCCTGCTCAGAAGTGGGGGATACCTTGTTCAGTGCTAGGATTTACTGTCGTTTTCTGTGTCACTTTTGTTTTATTCTGACTGCACAGAGTTGCTTACCCTTTCAAGAAAACAGGGTACCCCATTCAGTGGGAAAAGGAGGTTGCATTATTATGGAGAGAAGTGACAAGTGGTGTCCTTCAGGGGTCCGTGCTGGGACTGATACTGTTTAACATTTTTATCAATGACATAGACAGAGGAATTGACAGCAACATCAGCAAGTTTGCAGATGACACCAAGCTGTGTGGTGCTGTCGATACACCTGAGGGACGGGATGTCATCCAGAGGGACCTGGACAGGCTAGAGAAGTGGACATAGGTGAACCTCATGAGGTTCAACAAAAGCAAGTGCAGGGTTCTGCACTTGGGCTGGAACAATCCTGGGTATCAATACAGACTGGGGGACAAGGTGTTAGAAAGCATCCCTGAGGAAAGGGACTTGGGGGTGCTGATGGATGAGAAGCTGGACATGAGCAGGCAGTGGACACTTGCAGCCCAGAAGGGCAATTGCATCCTGGGCTGCATCAAAAGAAGTGTTGCCAGCAGGTCAGAGAAGGGATTCTCCCACTTTGCTCTGGTGAGACCTCACTTGGAGCACTGTGTGCAGATCTGGAGCCCTCAATAAAAGGACATGGACCTGATGGAGCAGGTCCAGAGGAGGGCCACAAAAATGCTCAGGGGTTTGGAGCCCCTCTGCCAACACTTTGCCCACAGCTCTAGCACCAAAGAATGACGTTTCGCTCTGTCCCAGCAGAACGGACCGATTGCCAGTTCTCACTGGTTTGCATCTGCATCTGCTGCTGCCTTTTTCCTACAACTACTGACTGCCTTGACACTGTAGTTGTGTTGCTCAGCAGCTTCTGCTTGCTCTGCCAGGCATTTAGCTATTCAGTTGATGTTCCAGCATCTTTTCTTCTGCTTCTTCTGCAGACTGAAAGGCAGAAAAAGGACCTCCCAGGTGTGGCCTGAGATGGATCTGAATTGGTGTTTTCAGGGGTGCTCAGCTGCAGCAGGTTTCCTTTTCAAACAACTCAAAGAATGAAATAAAGAAAACCAACTCTCTTGGGGCTTTCTTTACATTGCATACCTGAAACCTGGATAAAAAGAGAACCCAGGCATTCAAAAAATTGTTGGCTTCGACAGAACTTGGCTGATCAATGGTGTTTCGTTGCTACAAGGAGAGCTTTAACTGAAGCTGTTTCCCCTTGGTCTGCTGCCAGGGACAGCAGCAGAGGTCTCTGAGGAGCTCAGGAGGAAAGGCAAAGGAGCCTGGAGGAATTTCTTTGTGGCAGTGACTACAGACCAAGAGAAACCTCTCAGCCATGTACGTTTCTTACAGCCAAAAGCTTTAGTAAACATTAAAAGCAGGCAGCACAATGTTGAAAAAAAAGGTAACTCAGTCCTCAAATCCCCTTTTCATAGTATTCTGTCTTCAGTTTTTGTGAAATGGCAGGGGAGATGAAACACATTTGAAGACAGTTTGGTGCCTCTCCATCTTTACTTCTGCATTTGACATACTGGGATCTAAAAAACAGCAGAATCATGAAAACAGTTGCACAGAGTAGGGGTTCTCTCCCCATTGTCAGTTCAAGAATTGTAGAATCGGAGAATGGTTTGGTTGGAAAGGACCTTAAAGATCATCTTGTTCCAAGCCAATGCTCTGGGCAGGGACACCTCTCTAGACCAGGTTGCTCAAAGCCCCATCCAGCCTGGCCTTGGGCACTTCCAGGGATGGGGCATCCACAGCTTCTCTGGGCAACCTGTTCCAGTGCCTCACCATCCTCCCAGTAACAAATTTCTTCATGATATCAAATCTAAATCTCCTCTCTTTCTGTCTAAAATTATTACCCCTCATCCTATCACTACACTGCCTGATAAGGAGTCCCTCCCCAAACCAACACCAACCCAACACTAATCCATATCCCC